>MU105681.1:389476-430866 GCA_012274485.2 Sinapis alba | reverse complement strand
TCTTTTAGGCTGTGAAAAATTCCTAAGCCATTCATGAGGCTGATCCACATCTTTTCCATCTTGTTAGACATCAGTTTCATAGCCAAAATAAGCTCATTATGCTCCATTCCAGACTTAGATTCATCTTCAAGCTTTCCATTCAGCCATCCCGGTTTATCCTTTGTTGCATAGTAAGCTGGTTCAACCATGGTTGCATCACATTTTGTTTCATCATGGTTTGATTAGAATTTTGAAGAACTTGTCATTTGTCCAAACACGCTAAACAAGGATATTGTGATTACAAAGTGGAATAACTTATTTAAAATAACTCCTTTGATATTTATTCAACTTCATGAACACTCTACACTGATTAATGGTTCCAAATCAAGCTTCTTACATATTGATTCATCCTGGTTTGATTAGAAGCTTGAAGAACTTGCCATAATGCCAAACATGATTAACATGGATATTCTGATTAGAAAGTGAATAACTTCTTCGAAATAACTCCTATGATATTTATTCAATTTTATGGAAACTCTCCCCCGGTTAATGGTTTTAAATCAAGCTATTACATATTGATTCATCCATGTTTGATTAGTAGCTTGAAGAACTTGCCATTTGTCCAAACAGACTAAACATGGATATCCTGATTAGAAAGTGGAATAACTTCTTCAACATAACTCTTATGAGATTTATTAAACTTTATGGACACTCTCATGTGATTAATGATTTCGAATCAAGATTCTAACATATTGGTTCATCCTGTTTTGATTAGAAGCTTGAAGAACTTGTCATATGTCCAAACTGACTAAACTTGGATATCATTATTAGAAAGTGGAATAACTTCTTAACCATAAATCATATGATCTTTATGGTCCCAAATCAAGCTTCCTACATATTGATTCATCCATATTTGATTAGAAGCTTGAAGAACTTCTCATATGTCTAAACTGACTAAACATAGATATCATGATTACAAAGTGGAATAACTTCTTCAACATAAATCATATCATATTTATTCAACTTCATGGACACTCTCCACTGATTAATGGTTTCAAATAAAGTTTCTTAAATTTTTGTTCATCCTGGTTTTATTAGAATCTTGAAGAACTTGTCATATGTCCAAACTGGCTAAACATTGATATCCTGATTAGAAAGTGGAATAAGTTCTTCAACATAACTCCTATGATATTTATTCAAATTCATGGAGACTCTTCCCTGATTAATGGTTCCAAATAAAGCTTCTTACATATCGATTCATCCTGGTTTTGATTAGAAGCTTCAAGAACCTGTCATATGTCCAAACTTACTAAACATGGATATCATGATTACAAACTGGAATAACTTCTTCAACATAACACATATGATATTTATTCGACTTCATGGAGACTCTCCACTGATTAATGGCTCTAAATCAAGCTTCTTACATATTGATTCATCCTGATTGATTAGAAGCTTGAAGGACTTATCATATGTCCAAACTGGGTAAACATAGATATCCTGATTAGAAAGTGGAATAACTTCTTCAACATAACTCCTATGATATTTATTCAACTTCATGGAGACTCTCCACTGANATAACTCCTATGATATTTATTCAACTTCATGGAGACTCTCCACTGATTAATGGTTCCAAATCAAGCTTCCTACAGATCGATTCATCTTGGTTTGATTGGAAGCTTGAAGACCTTGTCATATGTCCGAACAAACTTAACATGGATATCCTGGTTAGAAAGTGAAATAATTTCTTCAACATAACTCCTATGATATTTTTTCAACTTCATGGACATTCTCCACTGGTTAATGGTTCCAAATCAAGATTCTTACTATTTGATTCATCCTGGTTCGATTAGAATCATGAAGAACTTGCCATATGTCAAAACATGCTAAACTTAGATATCCTAATTAGAAAGTAGAATAACTTTTTCAACATAACTCCTATGATATTTATTCAACTTCATGAACACTCTACACTAATTAATGGTTTCAAATCAAGCTTCTTACATATTTATTCATCATGGTTTTATAAGAAGCTTGAAGAACTTGCCATTTGTCCAAGCTGGCAAAATATGGGTATCCTGATTAGAAAGTGGAATAACTTCTTCAACATAACTCCTATGATATTTATTGAACTTCATGGTCACTCTCCACTTATTAATGGTTCCATATCAAGCTTCTTACATATTGATTCATCCTGGTTTGGTTCGAAGCCTGAAGAACTTGTCATATGTGCAAACTGGCTAAATTGGATATCATGATTATAAAGGGGAATAACTTCTTCAAAATAACTCCTATGATATTTATTAAACTTCATGGAGACTCTCCACTGATAAATTTTTTGAAATCAAGCTTCTTACATTTTGGTTCATCGTGGTTTGATTAGAATTTTGAAGAACTTGGCATATGTCCAAACAGGCTCAACAGGGATATCGTTATTAGAAAGTGGAATAACTTCTTTAAAATAACTCATATAATATTTATTCAACTTCATGGACACTCTCCACTGATTAATGGTTCTAAATCAAGCTTCTTACATATTGTTTCATCCTGGTTTGATTAGAAGCTTGAAGAACTTGCCATATGTCCAAACTAGCTAAACATTGATATCCTGATTAGAAAGTAGAATAACTTCTTCAGTATAACTCCTATGATGTTTATTCAACTTCATAGAGACCCTCCACTTATTAATGGTTCCAAATCAAGCTTCTTACATATCGATTCACCCTTGTTTGATTACAAGCTTGAAGAACTTATCATATGTCCAAACAGGCCAAACATAGATATTCTGATTAGAAAGTGGAATAAATTCTTCAACATAACTCCTATGATATCTATCTAACTTCATGGACACTCTACACTGATTAATGATTCCAAATCAAGTTTCTTACATATTGATTCATCCATTTTTTTTTAGAAGTTTGAAGAACTTGTCTTAGGTCTAAATTGACTAAACATGGATATCATGATTACAAAGTGGAACAACTTCTTCAACATAACTCATATCATATTTATTCAACTTCATGGAGACTCTCCACTGATTAATGGTTCCAAATAAAGCTTCTTACATTTTGGTTCATCCTGGTTTGGTTAGAATCTTAAAGAACTTGTCATATGTCCAAACTGGCTAAACATGAATATCCTGATTATAAAGTGGAATAACTTCTTTAAAATAACTCATATGATATTTATTCAACTTAATGGAGACTCTTCCCTGATTAATGGTTCCAAATCAAGCTTCTTACATATCGATTCATCCTGGTTTGATTAGAAGCTTGAAGAACTTGCCATATGTCCAAACAGACTAAACATGGATATCCTGATTAGAAAGTGCAATAACTTCTTCAACCTAACTCATATAATATTTTTTCAACTTCATGGACACTCTACACTTATTAATGGTTCCAAATAAAGCTTCTTACATATTGATTCATCCTGATTTGATTAGAAGCTTGAAGAATTACCATATGTCCAAACTCGCTAAACATAGATATCTTGATTAGAATGTGGAATAACTTCTTCAACATAACTCCTATGATATTTATTCAACTTCATGGAGACTCTCCACTGATTAATGGTTCCAAATCAAGCTTCTTACATATCGATTCATCCTAGTTTGATTAGAAGCTTGAAGAAATTGCCATATGTCCAACCAGACTAAACATGGATATACTGATTAGAAAATGGTATAACTTCTTCAACAAAAATCCTAGTATATTTGTTAAACTTCATGGACATTCTCCACTTATTAATGGTTCCAATTAAAGCTTCTTACATATTGTTTCATCGTGGTTTGATTAGAAGCTTGAATAACTTGCCATTTGTCCAAACTAGCTAAACATTAGTATCCTGATTAGAAAGTAGAATAACTTCTTCAACATAACTCCTATGATATTTATTCAACTTCATAGAGACCCTCCACTAATTAATAGTTCCAAATCAAGCTTCTTACATATCGATTCATCCTTGTTTGATTACAAGCTTGAAGAACTTGCCATATGTCCAAATAGGCTAAACACAGATATCCTGATTAAAAAGTAGAATAAATTCTTCAACATAACTCATATGATATCTATTCAACTTCTTGGAGACTCTCCACTGATTAATGTCTCCAAATCAAGCTTCTTATATATTGATTCATCCTGATTTGATTAGAAGCTTGAAAGACTTACCATATGTCCAAACTGGGTAAACATAGATATCCTGATTAGAAAGTTGAATAAATTCTTCAACATAACTCCTATGATATTTATTCAACTTCATGGAGACTCTACACTAATTAATAGTTCCAAATCAAGTTTCTTACATATTGATTCATCAATTTTTGATTAGAAGTTTGAAGAACTTGTCTTAGGTCTAAACTGACTAAACATGGATATCATGATTACAAAGTGGAACAACTTCTTCAACATAACTCTTATGATATTTATTCAACTTCATGGAGACTCTTCCCTGATTAATGGTTCCTAATAAAGCTTCTTACATATCGATTCATCCTGGTTTGATTAGAAGCTTGAACGACTTGCCATATGTCCAAACAGACTAAACATGGATATCCTAATTAGAAAGTGGAATAACTTCTTCAACATAACTCATATGATATTTATTCAACTTCATGGATACTCTACACAGATTAAGTGTTCCAAATCAAACTTCTTACATATTGATTCATCCTGGTTTTGATTAGAAGCTTCAAGAACTTGTCATATGTCCAAACTTACTAAACATGGATATCATGATTACAAACTGGAATAACTTCTTCAATATAACACATATGATATTTATTCAACTTCATGGAGACTCTCCACTGATTAATGGCTCTAAATCAAGCTTCTTACATATTGATTCATCCTGATTGATTAGAAGCTTGAAGGACTTATCATATGTCCAAACTGGGTAAACATAGATATCCTGATTAGAAAGTGGAATAACTTCTTCAACATAACTCCTATGATATTTATTCAACTTCATGGAGACTCTCCACTGATTAATGGTTCCAAATCAAGCTTCCTACAGATCGATTCATCTTGGTTTGATTGGAAGCTTGAAGACCTTGTCATATGTCCGAACAAACTTCACATGGATATTCTGGTTAGAAAGTGAAATAATTTTTTCAACATAACTCCTATGATATTTTTTCAACTTCATGGACATTCTCCACTGATTAATGGTTCCAAATCAAGATTCTTACTATTTGATTCATCCTGGTTTGATTAGAATCATGAAGAACTTGCCATATGTCAAAACATGCAAAACATGGATATCCTAATTAGAAAGTAGAATAACTTTTTCAACATAACTCCAACGATATTTATTCAACTTGATGGACACTCTACACTGATTAATGGTTCAAAATTAAGCTTCTTACATATTGATTCATCTTAGTTTTAGAAGAAGCTTTAAGAACTTGACATATGTTCAAGCTGGCTAAACATGGGTATCCTGATTAGAAAGTGGAATAACTTCTTCAACATAACTCCTATGATATTTAATCAACTTCATGGAGACGCTTCACTGATTAATGGTTCCAAATAAAGCTTATTTCATATTGATTCGTCCTTTTTTTTATTAGAATCTTGGAGAACTTGCCATATGTCCAAACAGGTTAAACATGGTTATTTTGATTAAAAAGTGGAATAACTTTTTCAACATAACTCCTATGATATTTATTTAAATTCATGTAGAATCTAAAATGGTTAATTTTTCCAAATCAAGCTTCTTACGGTTTGATTGATCCTAGTTCGATTAGAATCTTGAAGAACTTGCCATATGTCCAAACATGCTAAGCATGGATATCCTAATTAGAAAGTGGAATAACTTTTTCAACATAACACCTATGATATTTATTCAACTTCATGAACACTCTACACTAATTAATAGTTTCAAATCAAGCTTCTTACATACTTATTCATCATGGTTTTATAAGAAGCTTGAAGAACTTGCCATATGTCCAAGCTGGCAAAACATGGGTATCCTGATTAGAAAGTGGAATAACTTCTTCAACATAACTCCTATGATATTTATTGAAATTCATGGTCACTTTCCACTTATTAATGGTTCCATATCAAGCTTCTTACATATTGATTCATCCTGGTTTGGTTCGAAGCCTGAAGAACTTGTCATATGTGCAAACTGACTAAATTGGATATCATGATTATAAAGTGGAATAACTTCTTCAACATAACTTCTATGATATTTATTAAACTTCATGGAGACTCTCCACTGATAAATGTTTCGAAATCAAGCTTCTTACATTTTGGTTCATCGTGGTTTGATTAGAATTTTGAAGAACTTGGCATATGTCCAAACAGGCTCAACAGGGATATAGTTATTAGAAAGTGGAATAACTTCCTCAAAATAACTCATATGATATTTATTCAACTTCATGGACACTGTCCACTTATTAATGGTTCTAAATCAAGCTTCTTACATATTGTTTCATCATGGTTTGATTAGAAGCTTGAAGAACTGCCATATGTCCAAACTAGCTAAACATTGATATCCTGATTAGAAAGTAAAATAACTTCTTCAACATAACTCCTATGATGTTTATTCAACTTCATAGAGACCCTCCAGTTATTAATGGTTCCAAATCAAGCTTCTTACATATCGATTCACACTTGTTTGATTACAAGCTTGAAGAACTTATCATATGTCCAAACAGGCCAAACATAGATATTCTGATTAGAAAGTGGAATAAATTCTTCAACATAACTCCTATGATATCTATCCAACTTCATGGACACTCTACACATATTAATGATTCCAAATCAAGTTTCTTACATATTGATTCATCCATTTTTTATTAGAAGTTTGAAGAACTTGTCTTAGGTCTAAACTGACTAAACATGGATATCATTATTACAAAGTGGAACAACTTCTTGAACATAACTCATATCATATTTATTCAACTTCATGGAGACTCTCCACTGATTAATGGTTCCAAACAAAGCTTCTTACATTTTGGTTCATCCTGGTTTGGTTAGAATCTTAAAGAACTTGACATATGTCCAAACTGGCTAAACATGAATATCCTGATTATAAAGTGGAATAACTTCTTTAAAATAACTCATACGATATTTATTCAACTTCATGGAGACTCTTCCCTGATTAATGGTTCCAAATCAAGCTTCTTACATATCGATTCATCCTGGTTTGATTAAAAGCTTGAAGAACTTGCCATATGTCCAAACAGACTAAACATGGATATCCTGATTAGAAAGTGGAATAACTTCTTCAACATAACTCATATGATATTTATTCAACTTCATGGACACTCTACACTGATTAATGGTTCCAAATAGAGCTTCTTACATATTGATTCATCCTGATTTGATTAGAAGCTTGAAGAATTACCATATGTCCAAACTGGCTAAACATAGATATCTTGATTAGAATGTGGAATAACTTCTTCAAGATAACTCCTTTGATATTTATTCAACTTCATGGAGACTCTCCACTGATTAATGGTTCCAAATCAAGCTTCTTACATATCGATTCATCCTGGTTTGATTAGAAGCTTGAAGAACTTGCCATATGTCCAACCAGACTAAACACGGATATACTGATTAGAAAATGGAATAACTTCTTCAACAAAACTCCTAGTATATTTGTTAAACTTCATGCACACTCTCCACTGATTAATGGTTCCAATTCAAGCTTCTTACATATTGTTTCATCGTGGTTTGATTAGAAGCTTGAATAACTTGCCATTTGTCCAAACTAGCTAAACATTAGTATCCTGATTAGAAAGTAGAATAACTTCTTCAACATAACTCCTATGATATTTATTCAACTTCATAGAGACCCTCCACTGATTAATAGTTCCAAATCAAGCTTCTTACATATCGATTCATCCTTGTTTGATTACAAGCTTGAAGAACTTGCCATATGTCCAAACAGGCTAGAGATAGATATCCTGATTAGGAAGTAGAATAAATTCTTCAACATAACTCCTATGATATCTATTCAACTTCTTGGAGACTCTCCACTGATTAATGTCTCCAAATAAAGCTTCTTATATATTGATTCATCCTAATTTGATTAGAAGCTTGAAAGACTTACCATATGTCCAAACTGGGAAAACATAGATATCCTGATTAGAAAGTGGAATAAATTCTTCAACATAACTCCTATGATATTTATTCAACTTCATGGAGACTCTACACTAATTAATAGTTCCAAATCAAGTTTCTTACATATTGATTCATCCATGTTTGATTAGAAATTTGAAGAACTTGTCTTAGGTCTAAACTGACTAAACATGGATATCATGATTACAAAGCGGAACAACTTCTTCAACATAACTCATATCACATTTATTGAACTTCATGGAGACTCTCCCCTGATTAATGGTTCTAAACAAAGCTTCTTACATTTTGGTTCATCCTGGTTTGGTTAGAATCTTAAAGAACTTGTCATATGTCCAAACTGGCTAAACATGAATATCCTGATTAGAAAGTGGAATAACTTCTTTAAAATAACTCATATGATATTTATTCAACTTCATGTATACTCTACACTGATTAAGTGTTCCAAATCAAGCTTCTTACATATTGATTCATCCTGGTTTTGATTAGAAGCTTCAAGAACTTGTCATATGTCCAAACTTGCTAAACATGGATATCATGATTACAAACTGGAATAACTTCTTCAACATAACACATATGATATTTATTCAACTTCAAGAACACTCTCCACTGATCGATTCATCCTTATTTAATTAGAAACTTAAAGGACTTATCATATGTCCAAACTGGGTAAACATAGATATCCTAATTAGAAAGTGGAATAACTTCTTCAACATAAGTCCTATGATATTTATTCAACTTCATGGATACTCTCAATTGATTAATGGTTCCAATTAAATCTTCCTACAGATCGATTCATCATGGTTTGATTGGAAGCTTGTAAAACTTGTCATATGTCCGAACAAACTAAACATGGATATCCTGATTAGAAAGTGAAATAATATCTTCAACATAACTCCTATGATATTTATTCAACTTCATGGACATTCTCCACTGGTTAATGGTTCCAAATCTAGCTTCTTACTATTTGATTCATCCTAGTCTGATTAGAAGCTTGAATAACTTGCCATATGTCTAAACTAGCTAAACATTGATATCCTGATTAGAAAGTAGAATAACTTCTTCAACATAACTCCTATGATATTTATTCAACTTCATAAAGACCCTCCACTGATTAATGGTTCCAAATCAAGCTTCTTAGATATCGATTGATCCTTGTTTGATTACAAGCTTGAAGAACTTGTCATTTGCCCAAACAGGCTAAACATAGAAATCCTGATTAGAAAGTGGATTAAACTCTTCAACATAACTCCTATGATATTTATTCAATTTCAAGGAGACTCTCCACTGATTAATGGTTCCAAATCAAGCTTCTTACATATTGATTCATCCATGTTTTATTAGAAGCTTGAAGAACTTGTCATATATCTAAACTTACTAAACATGGATATCCTGATTACAAAATGGAATAACTTCTTCAACATAACTCATATCATATTTATTCAACTTCATGGAGACTCTCCACTGATTAGTGGTTCAAATAAAACTTCTTATATTTTGGTTCATCCTGGTTTTATTAGAATCTTAAAGAACTTGTCATATGTCCAAAAGGGCTAAACATGGATATTCTCATTAGAAAGTGGAATAACTTCTTCAACATAACTCCTATCAGATTTATTCAACTTCATGGAGTCTCTAAACTGATTAATGATTCCAACTCAAGATTCTTACATATTGATTCATCCTGGTTTGATTATAAGCTTGAAGAACTTGTCATATGTCCAAAAGGGCTAAACATGGATATCCTCATTAGAAAGTGGAATAAATATGGATATCCTCACTAGAACTTGCCATATGTCTAAAAAGGCTAAACATGGATATCCTCATTAGAAATTGGAATAACTTCTTCAACATAACTCATATGATATTTATTCAACTTCATGGACACTCTACACTGATTAATGGTTCCAAATCAAGCTTCTTACATATTGATTCATCCTGATTTGATTAGAAGCTTGAAGAATTACCATATGTCCAAACTGGCTAAACATAGATATCTTGATTAGAATGTGGAATAACTTCTTCAACATAACTCCTATGATATTTATTCAACTTCATGGAGACTCTCCACTGATTAATGGTTCCAAATCAAGCTTCTTACATATCGATTCATCCTGGTTTTATTACAAGCTTGAAGAACTTGCCATATGTCCAAACCGGCTAAACATAGATATCTTGATTAGAAAGTAGAATAAATTCTTCAACATAACTCCTATGATATCTATTCAACTTCATGGAGACTCTCCACTGATTGATGTCTCCAAATCAAACTTCTTATATATTGATTCATCCTGATTTGATTAGAAGCTTGAAAGACTTACCATATGTCCAAACTGGGTAAACATAGATATCCTGATTAGAAAGTGGAATAAATTCTTCAACTTCATGGAGACTCTACACTGATTAATAGTTCCAAATCAAGCTTCTTACATATTGATTCATCCATGTTTGATTAGAAGCTTGAAGAACTTGTTTTATGTCTAAACTGACTAAACATGGATATCATAATTACAAAGTGGAACAACTTCTTCAACATAACTCATATCATATTTATTCAACTTCATGGAGACTCTCCACTGATTAATGGTTCCAAATAAATCTTCTTACATTTTGGTTCATTCTGGTTTGATAAGAATCTTAAAGAACTTGCCATATGTCAAAACTGGCTAAACATGGATATCCTGATTAGAAAGTGGAATAACTTCTTCAACCTAACCCATATGATATTTATTTAACTTTATGGATACTCTACACTGATTAAGAGTTCCAAATTAAGCTTCTTACATATTGATTCATCCTGGTTTTGATTAGAATCTTCAAGAACTTGCCATATGTCCAAACTTACTAAACATGGATATCATGATTACAAACTGGAATAACTTCTTCAACATAACACATATGATATTTATTCAACTTCAAGGACACTCTCCATTGATTAGTGGCTCCAAATCAAGCTTCTTACATATTGATTCATCCTTATTTGTTTAGAAGCTTAAAGGACTTATCATATGTCCAAACTGGGTAAACATAGATATCCTGATAAGAAAGTGGAATAACTTCTTCAACATAACTCCTATGATATTTATTCAACTTCATGGATACTTTCCATTGATTAATGGTTCCAAATAAAGCTTCCTACAGATCATTTCATCCTGGTTTGATTGGAAGCTTGAAGAACTTGTCATATGTCCGAACAAACTAAACATGCATATCCTCGTTAGAAAGTGAAATAATTTCTTCAACATAACTCCTATGATATTTATTCAACTTCATGGACATTCTCCACTGGTTAATGGTTCCAAATCAAGCTTCTAACTATTTGATATATCCTGGTCTGATTAGAAGCTTGAATAACTTGCCATATGTCTAAACTAGCTAAACATTGATATCCTGATTAGAAAGTAAAATAACTTCTTCAACATAACTCCTATTATATTTATTCAACTTCATAAATACCCTCCACTGATTAATGGTTCCAAATCAAGCTTCTTACATATCGATTCATCCTTGTTTGATTACAAGCTTGAAGAACTTGTCATTTTTCCAAACAGGCTAAACATAGAAATCCTGATTAGAAAGTGGATTAAATTCTTCAACATAACTCCTATGATATTTATTCAACTTCATGGAGACTCTCCACTGATTAATGGTTCCAAATCAAGCTTCTTACATATTGATTCGTCCATGTTTTATTAGAAGCTTGAAGAACTTGTCATATATCTAAACTGACTAAACATGGATATCCTGATTACAAAGTGGAATAACTTCTTCAGCATAACGCATATCATATTTATTCAACTTCATGGAGACTCTCCACTGATTAATGGTTCCAAATAAAGCTTCTAATATTTTGGTTCATCCTGGTTTGATTAGAATCTTAAAGAACTTGCCATATCTCCAAACTGGCTAAACATGGATATCCTGATTAGAAAGTGGAATAATTTCTTCAACATAACTCCTATGATATTTATTCAACTTCATGGAGACTCTTCCCTGACTAATTGTTCCAAATCAAGCTTCTTACATGTCGATTCATCCTGGTTTGATTAGAAGCTTGAAGAACTTGCCATATGTCCAAACAGACTAAACATGGATATCCTGATTATAGACTGGAATAACTTCTTCAACATAACTCATATGATATTTATTCAATTTCATGGACATTCTACACTGATTAAGAGTTCCAAATCAAGCTTCTTACATATTGATTCATCCTGGTTTTGATTAGAAGCTTGAAGAACTTGTCATATGTCCAAGCTTACTAAACATGGAAATTCGGATTAGAAAGTGGAATAATTTCTTCAACATAACTCCTATGATACTTATTCAACTTCATGGAAACTCTTTCCTGATTAATGGTTCCAAATCAAGCTTCTTACATGTCGATTCATCCTGGTTTGATTTGAAGCTTGAAGAACTTGCCATATGTCCAAACATACTAAACATGGATATCCTGATTAGAAAGTGGAATAACTTCTTCAACATAACTCATATGATATTTAGTCAACTTCATGGACACTCTAAACTTATTAAGTATTCCAAATCAAGCTTCTTACATTTTGATTCATCCTGGTTTTGATTAGAAGCTTGAAGATCTTGTCATATGTCCAAACTTATTAAACATCGATATCATGATTACAAAGTGGAATAACTTCTTCAACATTATTCATATGATATTTATTCAACTTCATGGACACCCTACACTGATTAATGGTTCCAAATCAAGCTTCTTACATATTAATTTATCATGATTTGATTAGAAGCTTGAAGAATTACCATATGTCCAAACTGGCTAAACATAGATATCCTGATTAAAATGTGAAATAACTTCGTCAACATAATTCCTATGATATTTATTCAACTTAATGGAGACTATCCACTGATTTATGGTAACAAATAAGGCTTCTTACATATCGATTCATTCTGGTTTTATTAGAAGCTTGCAGAACTTGCCATATGTCCGAATAGACTAAATATGGATATCCTGATTAGAAAGTGGAATAACTTCTTCAACATAACTCATTTAATATTTATTGAACTTCTTGGACACCCTCCACTTATTAATAGTTCCAAATCAAGCTTCTTACATATTGATTCACCCTGCTTTGATTAGAAGCTTGAAGAACTTGCCATATGTCCGAACAGACTAAACATGGATATCATGATTACAAAGTGGAATAACTTTTTCAACATAACCCATATGATATTTATTCAACTTCATGGAGACACTCCACTGATTAATGGTTCCAAATCAAGCTTCTTAAATATCGATTCATCCTGGTTTGATTAAATGCTTGAAGAACTTGTCATATGTCCGAACAGACTAAACATGGGTATCCTGATTAGAAAGTGGAATAACTTCTTCAACATAACTCCTATGATATTTAATCACTTCATGGAGACGCTTCACTGATTAATGGTTCCAAATAAAGCTTATTTCATATTGATTCGTCCTTTTTTTTATTAGAATCTTGGAGAACTTGCCATATGTCCAAACAGGTTAAACATGGTTATTTTGATTAGAAAGTGGAATAACTTCTTCAACATAACTCCTATGATATTTATTTAAATTCATGTAGAATCTCAAATGGTTAATTTTTCCAAATAAAGCTTCTTACGGTTTGATTGATCCTAGTTCGATTAGAATCTTGAAGAACTTGCCATATGTCCAAACATGCTAAGCATGGATATCCTAATTAGAAAGTGGAATAACTTTTTCAACATAACTCCTATGATATTTATTCAACTTCATGAACACTCTACACTTATTAATGGTTTCAAATCAAGCTTCTTACATATTTATTCATCATGGTTTTATAAGAAGCTTGAAGAACTTGCCATATGTCCAAGCTGGCAAAACATGGGTATCCTGATTAGAAAGTGGAATAACTTCTTTAACATAACTCCTATGATATTTATTGAAATTCATGGTCACTCTCCACTTATTAATGGTTCCATATCAAGCTTCTTACATATTGATTCATCCTGGTTTGGTTCGAAGCCTGAAGAACTTGTCATATGTGCAAACTGACTAAATTGGATATCATGATTATAAAGTGGAATAACTTCTTCAACATAACTCCTATGATATTTATTAAACTTCATGGAGACTCTCCACCGATAAATTTTTCGAAATCAAGCTTCTTACATTTTGGTTCATCGTGGTTTGATTAGAATTTTGAAGAACTTGGCATATGTCCAAACAGGCTCAACAGGGATATCGTTATTAGAAAGTGGAATAACTTCCTCAAAATAACTCATATGACATTTATTCAACTTCATGGACACTCTCCACTGATTAATGGTTCTAAATCAAGCTTCTTACATATTGTTTCATCATGGTTTGATTAGAAGCTTGAAGAACTTGCCATATGTCCAAACTAGCTAAACATTGATATCCTGATTAAAAAGTAGAATAACTTCTTCAACATAACTCCTATGATGTTTATTCAACTTCATAGAGACCCTCCACTTATTAATGGTTCCAAATCAAGCTTTTTACATATCGATTCACCCTTGTTTGATTACAAGCTTGAAGAACTTATCATATGTCCAAACAGGCCAAACAAAGATATTCTGATTAGAAAGTGCAATAAATTCTTCAACATAACTCCTATGATATCTATCCAACTTCATGGACATTCTACACTGATTAATGATTCCAAATCAAGTTTCTTACATATTGATTCATCCATTTTTTATTAGAAGTTTGAAGAACTTGTCTTAGGTCTAAACTGACTAAACATGGATATCATTATTACAAAGTGGAACAACTTCTTGAACATAACTCATATCATATTTATTCAATTTCATGGAGACTCTCCACTGATTAATGGTTCCAAATAAAGCTTCTTACATTTTGGTTCATCCTGCTTTGGTTAGAATCTTAAAGAACTTGCCATATGTCCAAACTGGCTAAACATGAATATCCTCATTATAAAGTGGAATAACTTCTTTAAAATAACTCATATGATATTTATTCAACTTCATGGAGACTCTTCCCTGATTAATGGTTCCAAATCAAGCTTCTTACATATCGATTCATCCTGGTTTGATTAGAAGCTTGAAGAACTTGCCATATGTCCAAACAGACTAAACATGGATATCCTGATTAGAAAGTGGAATAACTTCTTCAACATAACTCATATGATATTTATTCAACTTCATGGACACTCTACNATCCTGCTTTGGTTAGAATCTTAAAGAACTTGCCATATGTCCAAACTGGCTAAACATGAATATCCTCATTATAAAGTGGAATAACTTCTTTAAAATAACTCATATGATATTTATTCAACTTCATGGAGACTCTTCCCTGATTAATGGTTCCAAATCAAGCTTCTTACATATCGATTCATCCTGGTTTGATTAGAAGCTTGAAGAACTTGCCATATGTCCAAACAGACTAAACATGGATATCCTGATTAGAAAGTGGAATAACTTCTTCAACATAACTCATATGATATTTATTCAACTTCATGGACACTCTACCCTGATTAATGGTTCCAAATAAAGCTTCTTACATATTGATTCATCCTGATTTGATTAGAAGCTTGGAGAATTACCATATGTCCAAACTGTCTAAACATAGATATCTTGATTAGAATGTGGAATAACTTCTTCAACATAACTCCTATGATATTTATTCAACTTCATGGAGACTCTCCACTGATTAATGGTTCCAAATCAAGCGTCTTACATATCGATTCATCCTGGTTTGATTAGAAGCTTGAAGAACTTGCCATATGTCCAACCAAACTAAACACGGATATACTGATTAGAAAATGGAATAACTTCTTCAAGAAAACTCCTAGTATATTTTTTAAACTTCATGGACACTCTCCACTGATTAATGGTTACAATTCAAGCTTCTTACATATTGTTTCATCGTGGTTTGATTAGAAGCTTGAATAACTTGCCATTTGTCCAAACTAGCTAAACATTAGTATCCAGATTAGAAAGTAGAATAACTTCTTCAACATAACTCCTATGATATTTATTCAACTTCATAGAGACCCTCCACTGATTAATAGTTCCAAATCAAGCTTCTTACATATCGATTCATCCTTGTTTGATTACAAGCTTGAAGAACTTGCCATATGTCCAAACAGGCTAAACATAGATATCCTGATTAGAAGGTAGAATAAATTCTTCAACATAACTCCTATGATATCTATTCAACTTCTTGGAGACTCTCCACTGATTAATGTCTCCAAATCAAGCTTCTTATATATTGATTCATCCTGATTTGATTAGAAGCTTGAAAGACTTACCATATGTCCAAACTGGGTAAACATAGATATCTTGATTAGAAAGTGGAATAAATTCTTCAACATAACTCCTATGATATTTATTCAACTTCATGGAGACTCTACACTAAATAATAGTTCCAAATCAAGTTTCTTACATATTGATTCATCCATGTTTGATTAGAACTTTGAAGAACTTGTCTTAGGTCTAAACTGACTAAACATGGATATCATGATTACAAAGTGGAACAACTTCTTCAACATAACTCATATCATATTTATTGAACTTCATGGAGACTCTCCACTGATTAATGGTTCTAAATAAAGCTTCTTACATTTTGGTTCATCCTGGTTTGGTTAGAATCTTAAAGAACTTGTCATATGTCCAAACTGGCTAAACATGAATATCCTAATTAGAAAGATGAATAACTTCTTTAAAATAACTCATATGATATTTATTCAACTTCATGTATACTCTACACTGATTAAGTGTTCCAAATCAAGTTTCTTACATATTGATTCATCCTGGTTTTGATTAGAAGCTTCAAGAACTTGTCATATGTCCAAACTTACTAAACATGGATATCATGATTACAAACTGGAATAACTTCTTCAACATAACACATATGATATTTATTCAACTTCAAGAACACTCTCCACTGATCGATTCATCCTTATTTAAATAGAAACTTAAAGGACTTATCATATGTCCAAACTGGGTAAACATAGATATCCTGATTAGAAAGTGGAATAACTTCTTCAACATAAGTCCTATGATATTTATTCAACTTCATGGATACTCTCAATTGATTAATGGTTCCAAATAAATCTTCCTACAGATCGATTCATAATGGTTTGATTGGAAGCTTGAAAAACTTGTCATATGTCCGAACAAACTAAACATGGATATCCTGGTTAGAAAGTGAAATAATATCTTCAACATAACTCCTATGATATTTATTCAACTTCATGGACATTCTCCATTGGTTAATGGTTCCAAATCTAATTTCTTACTATTTGATTCATCCTAGTCTGATTAGAAGCTTGAATAACTTGCCATGTGTCTAAACTAGCTAAACATTGATATCCTGATTAGAAAGTAGAATAACTTCTTCAACATAACTCCTATGATATTTATTCAACTTCATAAAGACCCTCCACTGATTAATGGTTCTAAATCAAGCTTCTTAGATATCGATTGACCCTTTTTTTATTACAAGCTTGAAGAACTTGTCATTTGTCCAAACAGGCTAAACATAGAAATCCTGATTAGAAAGTGGATTAAACTCTTCAACATAACTCCTATGATATTTATTCAACTTCAAGGAGACTCTCCACTGATTAATGGTTCCAAATCAAGCTTCTTACATATTGATTCATCCATGTTTTATTAGAAGCTTGAAGAACTTGTCATATATCTAAACTTACTAAACATGGATATCCTGATTACAAAATGGAATAACTTCTTCAACATAACTCATATCATATTTATTCAACTTCATGGAGACTCTCCATTGATTAATGGTTCAAATAAAACTTCTTATATTTTGGTTCATCCTGGTTTGATTAGAATCTTAAAGAACTTGTCATATGTCCAAAAGGGCTAAACATGGATATTTTCATTAGAAAGTTGAATAACTTCTTCAACATAACTCCTATGAGATTTATTCAACTTCATGGAGTCTCTAAACTGATTAATGATTCCAAATCAAGATTCTTACATATTGATTCATCCTGGTTTGATTATAAGCTTGAAGAACTTGTCATATGTCCAAAAGGGCTAAACATGGATATCCTCATTAGAAAGTGGAATAAATATGGATATCCTCACTAGAACTTGCCATATGTCTAAAAAGGCTAAACATGGATATCCTCATTAGAAATTGGAATAACTTCTTCAACATAACTCATATGATATTTATTCAACTTCATGGACACTCTACACTGATTAATGGTTCCAAATCAAGCTTCTTACATATTGATTCATCCTGATTTGATTAGAAGCTTGAAGAATTACCATATGTCCAAACTGGCTAAACATAGATATCTTGATTAGAAAGTAGAATAAATTCTTCAACATAACTCCTATGATATCTATTCAACTTCATGGAGACTCTCCACTGATTGATGTCTCCAGATCAAGCTTCTTATATATTGATTCATCCTGATTTGATTAGAAGCTTGAAAGACTTACCATATGTCCAAACTGGGTAAACATAGATATCCTGATTAGAAAGTGGAATAAATTCTTCAACTTCATGGAGAATCTACACTGATTAATAGTTCCAAATCAAGCTTCTTACATATTGATTCATCCATGTTTGATTAGAAGCTTGAAGAACTTGTCTTATGTCTAAACTGACTAAAGATGGATATCATGATTACAAAGTGGAACAACTTCATCAACATAACTCATATCATATTTATTCAACTTTATGGAGACTCTCCACTGATTAATGGTTCCAAATAAATCTTTTTACATTTTGGTTCATTCTGGTTTGATTAGAATCTTAAAGAACTTGCCATATGTTAAAACTGGCTAAACATAGATATCCTGATTAGAAAGTGGAATAACTTCTTCAACATAACTCATATGATATTTATTTAACTTTATGGATACTCTACACTGATTAAGTGTTCCAAATTAAGCTTCTTACATATTGATTCATCCTGGTTTTGATTAGAAGCTTCAAGAACTTGTCATTTGTCCAAACTTACTAAACATGGATATCATGATTACAAACTGGAATAACTTCTTCAACATAACACATATGAGATTTATTCAACTTCAAGGACACTCTCCACTGATTAGTGGCTCCAAATCAAGCTTCTTACATATTGATTCATCCTTATTTGTTTAGAAGCTTAAAGGACTTATCATATGTCCAAACTGGGTAAACATAGATATCCTGATAAGAAAGTGGAATAACTTCTTCAACATAACTCCTATGATATTTATTCAACTTCATGGATACTTTCCATTGATTAATGGTTCCAAATAAAGCTTCCTACAGATCGTTTCATCCTGGTTTGATTGGAAGCTTGAAGAACTTGTCATATGTCTGAACAAACTAAACATGGATATTCTCGTTAGAAAGTGAAATAATTTCTTCAACATAACTCCTATGATATTTATTCAACTTCATGGACATTCTACACTGGTTAATGGTTCCAAATCAAGCTTCTAACTATTTGATTTATCCTGGTCTGATTAGAAGCTTGAATAACTTGCCATATGTCTAAACTAGCTAAACATTGATATCCTGATTAGAAAGTAGAATAACTTCTTCAACATAACTCCTATGATATTTATTCAACTTCATAAAGACCCTCCACTGATTAATGGTTCCAAATCAAGCTTCTTACATATCGATTCATCCTTGTTTGATTACAAGCTTGAAGAACTTGTCATTTCTCCAAACAGGCTAAACATAGAAATCCTGATTAGAAAGTGGATTAAATTCTTCAACATAACTCCTATGATATTTATTCAACTTCATGGAGACTCTCTACTGATTAATGGTTCTAAATCAAGCTTCTTACATATTGATTCGTCCATGTTTTATTAGAAGCTTGAAGAACTTGTCATATATCTAAACTGACTAAACATGGATATCATGATTACAAAGTGGAATAACTTCTTCAGCATAACTCCTATCATATTTATTCAACTTCATGGAGACTCTCCACTGATTAATGGTTCCAAATAAAGCTTCTAATATTTTGGTTCATCCTGGTTTGATTAGAATCTTAAAGAACTTGCCATATCTCCAAACTGGCTAAACATGGATATCCTGATTAGAAAGTGGAATAATTTCTTCAACATAACTCCTATGATATTTATTCAACTTCATGGAGACTCTTCCCTGACTAATTGTTCCAAATCAAGCTTCTTACATGTCGATTCATGCTGGTTTGATTAGAAGCTTGAAGAACTTGCCATATGTCCAAACAGACTAAACATGGATATCCTGATTATAAAGTGGAATAACTTCTTCAACATAACTCATATGATATTTATTCAACTTCATGGACACTCTACACTGATTAAGTGTTCCAAATCAAGCTTCTTACATTTTGATTCATCCTGGTTTTGATTAGAAGCTTGAAGAACTTGTCATATGTCACGGCTTACTAAACATCGATATCCGGATTAGAAAATGGAATAATTTCTTCAACATAACTCCTATGATATTTATTCCACTTCATGGAGACTCTTTCGTGATTAATGGTTCCAAATCAAGCTTCTTACATGTCGATTCATCCTGGTTTGATTTAAAGCTTGAAGAACTTGCCATATGTCCAAACAGACTAAACATGGATATCCTGATTAGAAAGTGGAATAACATCTTCAACATAACTCATATGATATTTAGTCAACTTCATGGACACTCTACACTTATTAAGTATTCCAAATCAAGCTTCTTACATTTTGATTCATCCTGGTTTTGATTAGAAGCTTGAAGAACTTGTCATATGTCCAAACTTATTAAACATCGATATCATGATTACAAAGTGGAATAACTTCTTCAACATTATTCATATGATATTTATTCAACTTCATGGACACCCTACACTGATTAATGGTTCCAAATCAAGCTTCTTACATATTAATTTATGATGATTTGATTAAAAGCTTGAAGAATTACCATATGTCCAAACTGGCTAAACATAGATATCCTGATTAAAATGTGAAATAACTTCTTCAACATAATTCCTATGATATTTATTCAACTTAATAGAGACTATCCACTGATTTATGGTAACAAATAAGGCTTCTTACATATCGATTCATTATGGTTTGATTAGAAGCTTGCAGAACTTGCCATATGTCCGAATAGACTAAATATGGATATCCTGATTAGAAAGTGGAATAACTTCTTCAACATAACTCATTTAATATTTATTGAACTTCTTGGACACCCTCCACTTATTAATGGTTCAAAATCAAGCTTCTTACATATTGATTCATCCTGCTTTGATTAGAAGCTTGAAGAACTTGCCATATGTCCGAACAGATTAAACATGGATATCATGATTACAAAGTGGAATTACTTTTTCAACATAACCCATATGATATTTATTCAACTTCATGGAGACACTCCACTGATTAATGGTTCCAAATCAAGTTTCTTACATATTTTTCATCTTGGTTTGATTAAAAGCTTGAAGAACTTGCCATATGTCCAAATTAGCTAAACATTGATATTTTGATTAGAAATTAGAATAACTTCTCCAACATAACTCCTATAATATTTATTCAACTTCATAGAGACCCTCCACTGATTAATGGTTCCAAATAAAGCTTCTTACATACTGATTCATCCTGGTTTGATTAGAAGCTTGAAGAACTTGACATATGTCAGAACATGCTAAACATGGATATCTGGTTTAGAAAGTGCAATAACTTCTTCAACATAACTCCTCTTATATCTATTCAAATTCATGGACACTCTACACTAATTAATGGTTCCAAATAAAGCTTCTTACATATTTATTCATCCTTATTTGATTAGAAACTTGAAGAATTACCATATGTCCAAACTGGAAAACATAGATATCCTGATTAAAATGTTGAATCACTTGTTCAACATAACTCCTATGATACTTATTCAACTTCATGGAGACTCTCCACTGATTAATGGTATCAAATCAAGCTTCTTAAATATCGATTCATCCTGGTTTGATTAGAAGCTTGAAGAACTTGCCATATGTCCGAACAGATTAAACATGGATATCATGATTAGAAAGTGGAATAACTTCTTCAACATAACTCCTAGTATATTTGTTCAACTTCATGGACACTCTCCACAGATAATTGGTTCCAAATAAAGCTTCTTACATATTGATTCATCCTTATTTGATTAGAAGCTTGAAGAATTACCATATGTCCAAACTAGTAAACATAGATATCCTGATTAGAATGTTGAATAACTTGTTCAACATAACTCCTATGATACTTATTCAACTTCATGGAGACTCTCCACTGAATAATGATTCCAAATCAAGCTTCTTAAATATCGATTCATCCTGGTTTGATTAGAAGCTTGAAGAACTTGCCATATGTCCGAACAGACTAAACATGGATATCCTGATTAGAAGGTGGAATAACTTCTTCAACATAACTCCTAGTATATTTGTTCAACTTCATGGACACTCTCCACAGATTAATGGTTCCAAATCAAGTTTCTTACATATTGTTTCATCCTGGTTTGATTAAAAGCTTGAAGAACTTGCCATATGTCCAAATTAGCTAAACATTGATATCTTGTTTAGAAATTAGAATAACTTCTCCAACATAACTCCTATAATATTTATTCAACTTCTTAGAGACCCTCCACTGATTAATGGTTCCAAATCAATCTTCTTACATATCAATTCATCCTGGTTTGATTACAAGCTTGAAGAACTTGCCATATGTCCGAAAAGACTAAACATGGATATCCTGATTAGAAAGTGGAATAACTTCTTCAACATAACTCCTAGTATATTTGTTCAACTTCATGGACACTCTCCACTGATTAATGGTTCCAACTAAAGCTTCTTAGATTTTGTTTCATCCTGGTTTGATTAGAATCTTAAAGAACTTGCCATATGTCCAATATGGCTAAACATGGATATTCTTATTAGAAAGTGGAATAACTTCTTAAACATAACTCCTATGATATTTATTCTACTTCATGGAGACTCTTGCATGATTAATGGTTCCAAATCAAGCTTCTTACATGTTGATTCATCCTGGTTTGATTAGAAGCTTGAAGAACTTACCATATGTCCAAAACATGGATATATCCTGATTAGAAAGTGGAATAACTTCTTCAACATAACTCATATGATATTTATTCAACTTCATGGACACTCTACACTGATTAAGTGTTCCTAATAAATCTTCTTACCTTTTGATTCATCCTGGTTTGATTAGAAGCTTGAAGAACTTGACATATGTCCGAGCAGACTAAACATGGATATCATGATTACAAAGTGGAATAACTTCTTCAACATAACTCCTATGATATTTAATTAAGTTCATGGATACTCTCCACTGATTATTGGTTCCAAATCAAGCTTCTTACATATTGATTCATCCTGGTCTGATTAAAAGTTTGAAGAACTTGTCATATATCCAAACTGACTAAACGTTGGATATCATGATTACAAAGTGGAATAACTTCTTCATCATAAGTCATATGAAATTTATTTAACTTCATGGAGACTCTCCACTGATTAATGGTTCCAAATAAAGCTTCTTACATACTGATTCATCCTGGTTTGATTAGAAGCTTGAAGAACTTGACATATGTCCGAACATGCTAAACATGGATATTTTGTTTAGAAAGTGCAATAACTTCTTCAACATAACTCCTCTTATATCTATTAAACTTCATGGACACTCTACACTGATTAATGGTTCCAAATAAAGCTTCTTACATATTGATTCATCCTTATTTGATTAGAAGCTTGAAGAATTACCATATGTCCAAACTGGAAAACATAGATATCCTGATTAGAATGTTGAATCACTTGTTCAACATAACTCCTATGATACTTATTCAACTTCATGGAGACTCTCCAGTGATTAATGGTTCCAAATCAAGCTTCTTAAATATCGATTCATCCTGGTTTAATTAGAAGCTTGAAGAACTTGCCATATGTCCGAACAGACTAAACATGGATATCCTGATTAGAAAGTGGAATAACTTCTTCAACATAACTCCTAGTATATTTGTTCAAATTCATGGACACTCTCCACAGATTAATGGTTCCAAATCAAGTTTCTTACATATTGTTTCATCCTAGTTTGATTAAAAGGTTGAAGAACTTTCCATATGTCCAAATTAGCTAAACATTGATATCTTGATTAGAAATTAGAATAACTTCTTCAACATAACTCCTATGATATTTAATTAACTTCATAGAGACCCTCCACTGATTAATGGTTCCAAATCAAGCTTCTTACATATCAATTCATCCTGGTTTGATTAGAAGCTTGAAGAACTTGCCATATGTCCGAAAAGACTAAACATGGATATCCTGATTAGAAAGTGGAATAACTTCTTCAACATAACTCCTAGTATATTTGTTCAACTTCGTGGACACTCTCCACTGATTAATGGTTCCAACTAAAGCTTCTTACATTTTGTTTCATCCTGGTTTGATTAGAATCTTAAAGAATTTTCCATATGTCCAATATGGCTAAACATGGATATTCTTATTAGAAAGTGGAATAACTTCTTAAACATAACTCCTATGATATTTATTCTACTTCATGGAGACTCTTGCCTGATTAATGGTTCCAAATCAAGCTTTTTACATGTTGATTCATCCTGGTTTGATTAGAAGCTTGAAGAACTTGCCATATGTCCAAACAAACTAAACATGGATATATCCTGATTAGAAAGTGGAATAACTTCTTCAACATAACTCATATGATATTTATCCAACTTCATGGACACTCTACACTGATTAAGTGTTCCTAATCAATCTTCTTACATTTTGATTCATCCTAGTTTCATTAGAAGCTTGAAGAACTTGCCATATGTCCGAGAACACTAAACATGGATATCATGATTACAAAATGGAATAACTTCTTCAACATATTTAATTACTTCATGGATACTCTCCACTGATTATTGGTTCCAAATCAATTTTCTTACATATTGATTCATTCTGGTCTGATTAGAACCTTGAAGAACTTGTCATATGTCCAAACTGACTAAACGTTGGATATCATGATTACAAAGTGGAATAACTTCTTCAACATAAGTCATATGAAATTTATTCAACTTCATAGAGACCCTCCACTGATTAATGGTTACAAATCAAGCTTCTTACATATCAATTCATCCTGGTTTGATTAGAAGCTTGAAGAACTTGCCATATGTCCGAAAAGACTAAACATGGATATCCTGATTAGAAAGTGGAATAACTTCTTCAACATAACTCCTAGTATATTTGTTCAACTTCGTGGACACTCTCCACTGATTAATGGTTCCAACTAAAGCTTCTTACATTTTGTTTTATCCTGGTTTGATTAGAATCTTAAAGAATTTTCCATATGTCCAATATGGCTAAACATGGATATTCTTATTAGAAAGTGGAATAACTTCTTAAACATAACTCCTATGATATTTATTCTACTTCATGGAGACTCTTGCCTGATTAATGGTTCCAAATCAAGCTTTTTACATGTTGATTCATCCTGGTTTGATTAGAAGCTTGAAGAACTTGCCATATGTCCAAACAAACTAAACATGGATATATCCTGATTAGAAAGTGGAATAACTTCTTCAACATAACTCATATGATATTTATTCAACTTCATGGACACTCTACACTGATTAAGTGTTCCTAATCAATCTTCTTACATTTTGATTCATCCTGGTTTCATTAGAAGCTTGAAGAACTTGCCATATGTCCGAGAACACTAAACATGGATATCATGATTACAAAATGGAATAACTTCTTCAACATATTTAATTACTTCATGGATACTCTCCACTGATTATTGGTTCCAAATCAAGTTTCTTACATATTGATTCATTCTGGTCTGATTAGAACCTTGAAGAACTTGTCATATGTCCAAACTGACTAAACGTTGGATATCATGATTACAAAGTGGAATAACTTCTTCAACATAAGTCATATGAAATTTATTCAACTTCATGGAGACTCTCCACTGATTAATGGTTCCAAATAAAGCTTCTTACATACTGATTTATCCTAGTTTGATTAGAAGCTTGAAGAACTTGACATATGTCCAAAAATGCTAAACATGGATATCTTGTTTAGAAAGTGCAATAACTTATTCAACATAACTCCTCTTATATCTATTCAACTTCATGGACACTCTACATTGATTAATGGTTCCAAATAAAGCTTCTTACATATTGATTCATCGTTATTTGATTAGAAGCTTGAAGAATTACCATATGTCCAAACTGGAAAACATAGATATCTTGATTAGAATGTTGAATCACTTGTTCAACATAACTCCTATGATACTTATTCAAATTCATGGACACTCTCCACAGATTAATGGTTCCAAATCAAGTTTCTTACATATTGTTTCATCCTAGTTTGATTAAAAGGTTGAAGAACTTGCCATATGTCCAAATTAGCTAAACATTGATATCTTGATTAGAAATTAGAATAACTTCTCCAACATAACTCCTATAATATTTATTCAACTTCATGGAGACCCTCCACTGATTAATTGTTCCAAATCAAGCTTCTTACATATTAGTTTATCCTGGTTTGATTAGAAGCTTGAAGAACTTGCCATATGTCCGAACAGACTAAACATGGATATCATGATTACAAAGTGGAATAACTTCTTCAACATAACTCATATGATAATTATTCATCTTCATGGAGACTCTTCACTGATTAATGGTTCCAAATCAAGCTTCTTACATATTGATTAATTTTGATTTGATTAGAAGCTTGAAGAACTTACCATATGTCCAAAATGACTAAACATGGATATCATGATTACAAAGTGGAATAACTTCTTCAACATAACTCATATGATATCTATTCAACCTCATGGACACTCTTCACTGATTAATGGTTCCAAATATAGCTTCTTACATATTTATTCATCCTGGTTTGATTAGAAGCTTACAAAACTTGTCATATGTGCAAACTGACTAAACTTCATGGAGACTCTCTACTGATAAATGTTTCCAAATCAAGCTTCTTACATTTTGGTTCATCCTAGTTTGATACGAATTTTGAAGAACTTGCCATATGTCCAAACAGGCTGAACAAAGATATCGTGATTAGAAAGTCGAATAACTTCTTAAAAATAACTCCTATAATATTTATTCAACTTAATTGACACTCTAAACTGATTAATGGTTCCAAATAAAGCTTCTTACATATTGATTCATCCTGGTTTGATTAGAAGCTTAAAAAACTTGTCATATGTCCAAAAAGGCTAAACATGGATATCCTGATTAGAAAGTGGAATAATTTCTTCAACATAACTCCTATGATATTTATTTAACTTCATGGAGACTCTCCACTAATTAATGGTTACAAATCAAGCTTCTTACCATTTGATTCATTCTGGTTTTATTAGAATCTTGAAGAACTTGTCATATGTCCAAACAAGCTAAAAACGAATATCCTGATTAGAAAGTGAAATAACTTTTTAAACATAACTCCTGTAATATTTATTCAACTTCATGGAGAATATCCACTTATTAATGGTTCCAAATCAAGGTTCTTACATATTGATTCATCATGGTTTGATTAGAAGCTTGAGAAACATGTCATATGCCCAAACATGCTAAACATGGATATCCTGATTAAAAAGTGGAATAACTTCTTCAACAGAACTCCTATGATATTTATTTAACTTCATGGATAATATCCTCTAATTAATGGTTTCACATCAAGCTTCTTACATATTGATTTATCCTGATTTGATTAGAAGCTTGAAGAACTTGTCATATGCCCAAACAGGCTAAACATGGATATCATGATTAGAAAATGGAACAACTTCTTCAAGATAACTCCTATGATATTTATTCAACTTCATGAACACTCTACACTGATTAATGGTTCCAAATCAAGGTTCTTATATATTTATTCATCTTAGTTTTATTAGAAGCTTGAAGAACTTGTCATATGTCCAAACTGACTAAACATGAATATCATGGTTAGAAAGTGGAATAACTTCTTCAACATAACCCTATGATTGTTTCAAAAAAAAAAAAAAAAAAAAACATAACCCCTATGATATTTATTTAACTTCATGGACATTCTCCATGGATTAATGGTTCTACATCAAGCTTCTTACATATTGATTCATCCTGGTTTTATTAGAAGCTTGAGGAACTTGCCATATGCCCAAACATGCGAAACATGGATATCCTGATTAGAAAGTGGAATAACTTCTTAAACATAACTCCTATGATATTTATTCAACTTCATGGAAACTCTCCACTGATTAATGGTTCCAAATCAAGCTTCTTAAATATCGCTTCATCCTGGTTTGATTAGAAGCTTGAAGAACTTGACATATGTCCGAACAAACTAAACATGGATATCCTAATTACAAAGTAGAATAACTTCTTCAACATAACCCCAATCATATTTATTAAAATTCATGGACACTGTCCACTGATTAATGGTTCCACATCAAGCTTTATACATATTCATTTATCATGATTTGATTAGAAGCCTCAAAACTTGTCATATGTCCAAACAGGCTAAACATGGATATCATGATTAGAAAGTGGAACAACTTCTTCAACCTAACTCCTATGATATCTATTCAACTTCATGGACACTATACACTTATTAATGGTTCCAAACCAAGATTCTTACATATTGATTCATCCTGGTTTGATTAGAAGTTTGAAGAACTTACCATATGTCCAAATTGACTAAACATGGATATCCTGATTAGAAAGTGGAATAACTTCTTCAGCATAACTTCTTCAAAATAACTCCTATGATATTTATTCAACTTCATGGAGACTCTCCACTGATTAATGATTCCAAATCAAGCTTCTTACATATTGATTCATCCTGGTTTGATTAGAAGCTTGAGGAACTTGCCATATGCCCAAACATGCGAAACATGGATATCCTGATTAGAAAGTGGAATAACTTCTTAAACATAACTCCTATGATATTTATTCAACTTCAGGGAAACTCTCCACTGATTAATGGTTCCAAATCAAGCTTCTTAAATATCGATTCACCCTGGTTTGATTAGAAACTTGAAGAACATGACATATGTGCAAACTGGCTAAACTGGATATCATGATTAGAATGAGGAATAACTTCTTCAACATAACTCTATGATGTTTATTCAACTTCATGGAGATTATCCACTGATAAATATTTCCAAATCAAGCTTCTTACATTTTGTTTCATCCTGGTTTGATTAGAATTTTGAAGAACTTGTCACTTGTCCAAACAGGTTGAACAGGGATATCATGATTAGAAAGTGGAATAACTTCTTTAAAATAACTCCTATGATATTTAGTCAACTTCATGAAAATTCTACACTGATTAATGGTTCCAAAGCAAGCTTCTTACATATTGATTCATCCTGGTTTGTTTAGAAGCTTGAAGAACTTCCCATATGTCCAACTTGACTAAACATGGATATCCTGATTAGAAAGTGGAATAACTTCTTCAACATAACCCTTATGATATTTATTCAACTTCATGGACACTCTCCACGGATTAATGGTCCTACATCAAGTTTCTTACATATTGATTCATCCTGGTTTGATTAGAAGCTTGAGGAACTTGCCATATGCCCAAACATGCGAAACATGGATATCCTGATTAGAAGCTTGAGGAACTTCTTATGATATTTATTCAACTTTATGGAAACTCTCCACTGATCAATGGTTCCAAATAATGCTTTTTACAAATTGATTCATCCTGGTTTGATTAGAAGCTTGAAGAACTTGCCATATGTCCGAACAGACTAAACATGGATATCCTAATTACATATCATGATTAGAATGAGGAATAACTTCTTCAACATAACCCCCAATGATATTTATTCATCTTCATGGACACTCTCTACTGATTAATGGTTCCACATCACACTTCTTACATATTTATTTATCCTTATTTGATTAGAAGCTTGAAGAACTTGCCATATGTCCAAACAGGCTAAACATGAATATCATGATTAGAAAGTGGAACAACTTCTTCAACATAACTCCTATGATATCTATTTAACTCCATGGACACTATACACTTACTAATGGTTCCAAACCAAGATTCGTACATATTGATTCATCCTGGTTTGATTAGAAGTTTGAAGAACTTGCCATATGTCCAAACTGACTAAACATGGATATCTTGATTAGAAAGTGGAATAACTTCTTCAACATAACTTCTTCATCATAACTCCAATGATATTTATTCAACTTCATGGAGAATCTCCACTGATTAATGGTTACAAATCAAGCTTCTTACATATTGATTCATCCTGGTTTGATTAGAAGCTTGAAGACCTTACCATATGTCCAAACAGGCTAAACATGGATATCATGATTAGAAAGTGGAATAACTTCTTTAAAATAACTCCTATGATATATAATAAAATTCATTGACACTCTCCACTGATTAATGGTTCCAAATCTAGCTTTTTACATATTGATTCATCATGGATTGATTAGAAGCATCAAAACTTGTCATATGTGCAAACTGATTAAACTGGATATCATGATTAGAATGAGGAATAACTTCTTCAACATAGTTCTATGATGTTTATTCAACTTCATGGAGAGTCTCCACTGATATATGTTTCCAAATAAAACTTCTTACATTTTGTTTCATCCTGGTTTGATTAGAATTTTGAAGAACTTGTCATTTGTCCAAACAAGCTGAACAGGGATATAGTGATTAGAAAGTGGAATAACTTCTTTAAAATAACTCCTATCATATTTATTCAACTTCATGAACACTCTAAACTGATTAATGTTTCCAAATCAAGATTCTTACATATTGATTCATCCTGGTTTGATTAGAAGCTTGAAGAACTTGCCATATGTCCAAACTAACTAAACATGGATATCCTGAATAGAAACTGGAATAACTTCTTCAACATAACCCCTATGATATTTATTAAACTTCATGCACCCTCTCCACGGATTAATGGTTCTACATCAAGCTTCTTACATATTGATTCATCATGGTTTGATTAGAAGCTTGAAGAACTTGCCATATGTCCAAACTCACTAAACATAGATATCCTGATTACAAAGTGGAATAACTTCTTCAACATAAGCCCTATGATATTTATTAACCTTCATGGACACTCTCCACGGATTAATGGTTCTACATCAAGCTTCTTACATATTGATTTATCCTGGTTTGATTAGAAGCTTGAGGAACTTGCCATATGCCCAAACATGCGAAACTTGGATATCCTGATTAGAAAGTGGAATAACTTCTTTAATATAACTCCTATGATATTTATTCAACTTCATGATCACTCTACACTGATTAATGGTTTCAAATCAAGCTTCTTACATATTGCTTCATCCTGGTTTGATTAGAAGCTTGAAGAACTTGCCATGTGTCCGAACTCACTAAACATGGATATCCTAATTACAAAGTGGAATAACCTCTTCAACATAACCCCAATGATATTTATTCAACTTCATGGACACTCTCTACTGATTGATGGTTCTATATCAATCTTCTTACATATTGATTTATCCTTATTTCTTTAGAAGCTTGAAGAACTTTCCATATTTCCAAACAGGCTAAACATGGATATCATGATTAGAAAGTGGAACAACTTCTTCAAGATAACTCCTATGATATCTATTCAACTTCATGGACACTTATTAATGGTTCCAAATCAAGATTCTTACATATTGATTCATCTTGGTTTGATTAGAAGTTTGAAGAACTTACCATATGTCCAACTTGGCTAAACATGGATATCCTGATTAGAAAGTGGAATAACTTCTTCCACATAACTTCTTCGACATAACTCCTATGATATTTATTCAACTTCATGGAGACTCTCCACTGATTAATGTTTCCAAATCAAGCTTATTACATATTGATTCATCCTAGTTTGATTAGAAGCTTGAAGACCTTACCATATGTCCAAACAGGCTAAACATGGATATTCTTATTAGAAAGTGGAATAACTTCTTTAATATAACTCCTATGATATATATTAAACTTCATGGACACTCTCCACTGATTAATGGTTCCAAATCAAGCTTCTTACATATCAATTCATCCTGGTTTGATTAGAAGTTTGAAGAACTTGCCATATGTCCAAACTGGCTAAACATGGATATACTGATTAAAAAGTGGAATAACTTTTCAACATATCTCCTATGATATTTATTAAACTTCATGGAGACACTCCACTGATTATTGGTTCCAAATCAAGCTTCTTACATATCGATTCATCATGGTCTGATTAGAAGCTTGATGAACTTGCCATATGCCTAAACAGGCTAAACATGGATTTCCTGATTAGAAAGTGAGATAACTTCTTCAACATAAATCCTATGATATTTATTCAACTTCATGGAAACTCTCCACTATCAATGGTTCCAAATCAAGCTTCTTAAATATCTATTCATCCTGGTTTGATTAGAAGCTTGAAGAACTTGCCATATGTCCGAACAGACTAAACATGGATATCCTTATTACAAAGTGAAATAACTTCATCAACATAACCCTAATGATACTTATTCAAATTCATGGACACTCTCCACTGATTAATGGTTCCACATCAAGCTTCTTACATATTGTTTTATCCTTATTTGATTAGAAGCTTGAACAACTTGCCATATGTCCAAACAGCCTAAACATGGATATCATGATTAGAAAGTGGAAAAACTTCTTCAACATAACTCTTATGATATCTTTTCGACTTCATGGACAATATACACTTATTAATGGTTCCAATTAAAGATTCTTATAGATTGATTCATCCTGGTTTGATTAGAAGTTTGAAGAACTTACCATATGTCCAAATTGGCTAAACATGGATATCCTGATTAGAAAGTGGAATAACTTCTTCAACATAACTCCTATGATATTTATTCAACTTCATGGAGACTCTCCACTGATTAATGGTTCCAACTCAAAAGCTTTCTACATATTGATTCATCATGGTTTATTTAGAAGCTTGAAGAACTTGACGTATGTCCAAACAGGCTAAACATGGATATCATGATTAGAAAGTGGAATAACTTCTTCGAAATAACTCATATGAGATTTATTCAAATTTATGGACAATCTCCACTGATTGATGGTTCTAAATCAAGCTTCTTACATATTGATTCATCCTGGTTTGATTAGAAGCTTGAAGAACTTGCCATATGTCTAAACATGCCAAACATGAATATCCTGATTAATGGTTCCAAATCAAGATTCTTACATATTTATTCATCTTGGTTTGATTAAAATTTTGAAGAACTTACCATATGTCCAAATTGGCTAAACCTCGATAACCTGATTACAATGTGGAATAACTTCTTCAACATAACTCCTATGATATTTATTCAAATTTATGGAGAGTCTCCACTGATTAATGGTTCCAAAGGAACCTTCTTACATATTGATTCATCCTAGTTTGATTAGAAGCTTGAAGAACTTGTCATATGTACGAACTAACTAAACATGGATATCATAATTACAAAGTGGAGTAACTTCTTCAACGTAACTCATATGATATTTATTAAACTTCATGGAGACTCTCCACTGATTAATGGTTCCAAATCAAGATTCTTACATATTGATTCATCCTGGTTTGATTAGAAGCTTGAAGACCTTATTGTATGTCCAAACAGGTTAAACATGGATATCCTGATTAGAAAGTGGAATAACTTCTTTAACATAACTCCTATGATATATATTAAACTTCATGGACATTCTCCACTGATTAATGGTTCCAAATGTAGCTTCTTACATATTGATTCATCCTGGTTTGATTAGTAGCCTGAAAAACTGGTCATATGTGCAAACTGACTAAACTGGATAACATGATTATAATGAGGAATAACTTCTTCAACATAACTCTATGATGTTTATTCAACTTCATGGAGATTCTAAACTGATATATATTTCCAAATCAAGCTTCTTACATTTTGTTTCATCCTGTTTTGATTAGAATTTTGAAGAACTTGCCATTAGTCCAAACAGGCTGAACAGGGATATCGTGATAAGAAAGTGGAATAACTTCTTTAAAATAACTCCTATCATATTTATTCAACTTCATGAACACTCTAAACTGATTAATGGTTCCAAATCAAGCTTCTTACATATTGATTCATCCTGGTTTGATTAGAAGCTTGAAGAACTTGCCATATGTCCAAACTGACTAAACATGGATATCTTGATTGGAAAGTAGAATAACTTTTTCAACATAACCCCTATGATATTTATTCAACTTCATGGATACTCTCCACTGATTAATAGTTCCAAATCAAGCTTCTTAAATATTGATTCATCCTGGTTTGATTAGAAGCTTGAAGAACTTGACATATGTCCAAACAGACTAAACATGGATATCCTAATTACAAAGTGGAATAACTTCTTCAACATAACCCCAATGATGTTTATTCAACTTCCTGGACACTGTCCACAGATTAATGATTCCAAATCAAGTTTCTTACATATTGATTTATCCTTATTTGATTAGAAGCTTGAAGAATTTGTTATATTTCCAAACAGGCTAAACATGGATATCATGATTAGAAAGTAGAACAACTTCTTCAACCTAACTCCTATGATATCTATTCAACTTCATGGACACTATACACTTATTAATGGTTCCAAATCAAGATTCTTACTTATTGATTCATCCTTGTTTGATTAGAAGTTTGAAGAACTTAACATATGTCCAAATTGACTAAACATGGATATCCTGATTTAAAAGTGGAATAACTTCTTCAACATAACTCCTATGAAATTTATTCAACTTCATGGATACTCTCCACTGATTAATGATTCCAAATCAAGCTTCTTACATATTGATTCATCCTGGTTTGATTAGAAGCTTGAGGAACTTACCATATGCCCAAACATGCAAAACATGGATATCCTGATTAGAAAGTGGAATAACTTCTTTAACATAACTAATATGATATATATTAAAATTCATGGACACTATCCACTTATTAATGGTTCCAAATCTAGCTTCTTACATATTTATTGGGAAAATCGCATAAAAAACCTTCAAAGTGGCTTCCACTTACACTTTAAACCTTCGAAGTATTTCACTATCACTTAAAACACTCAAATTGGTTATAGTAGCACTTAAAACCATCATATTGGCAATTTTGTTCGTGCCGCCAATCTCATAAACGGAATAGTTAACCTCATGAACAGTACAGTTGACTCCGTTGTCGGAATTGTTAACCCTCCGTTTTTTCACAAAACGATGTCGTTTTGAGTTTTGTTTTTAACACGTGGGTTTAATAATAAAAACAGAAAAAGTCCCAAATCGATTTGGGGAAAAAATTAGAGTTCTTACCCGAGAGATAGAGAGGGAGATAACACGAACGAGACAAAGAGAGAGATCGAAGGCGAGAAGAGAGAGAGTTTGAAGGAGATCGAAGGAGATAAGACTTCAAAATCTACAAGAATTAGGGTTCTTCGAAGAGACAACATCAAGACTTCGGTTTCTCCGTGAAAGTGGAGTAAAAATGAGGTAAACTTTTTTCAGTTTGTGATTCATTTGAAGATTTCGGTTCGTCGGTGTTATTTTTGTTTGTGGTTGAACAATTTTTAAGTTTTCAATTATTTTTCTTCTTGGTCCATTAACAGGTTCAAACCCGTGATCAAAGTGAACATTCATTATGGTGGGTCTATGGAGAAGACAGAAGACAACAGTTACATATATGTTGGCGAACTAGGATTTATGCAGAAAAATTGTAAGAGCTATCAATTAGGATGGAGAAACTTTGAAGAATTTTTGTTTGATGAAAAAGTTATGGCTCCACTTGCTTTGATTTGGTTCAAGCTTCCTGGTGAAGAGATGGAGGATATGAAGTATGTCTTTGATACGACGGATAAGGATATGGTTGAGCTACAAGCGGCAGGAAGGAGGACTGGTGAAATTGATGTCTTTTTGGAGCATGATTGCTCTTCTCACTCTCCAAAATCCATTGGTTTCATCTCTAGTAGCCAACATGAGGATGAAAGAGAATACGAAGATGGAGCTGCTGAGAAGGATGGCGGTTATGAGCCTGAAAAGGAAGTTGATAGTGACGATGACTGTCCAGATATGCCAAGAGAAGATGTTGAAGGTGAACAATCTGAAGATGAAGACCCAGTTGCTGAGCAAGAAGAAGAAGTTGTGTAAGAAGACTTGAGTGGAAATCAAAATGATGATGGAGATGATGTTGTATTAGACGCAGGAGATGGTGGTGGCGATGTCAGGTTTAAGACTGTATTTGAAGAAGGTGCAAAGACAGCAGCCGATTTCCAGGCATCCCAAATGAGAGATACCGAAGAAAATATAGAACACGAGAGAGAAGCAGCATAAAGTGAGGAAGAAGATAGGTCAGGGGATGTAAAATATCCTGATACGCCAGTAGAATCAGAAGAGGAATGGGATGAATGGATGGGTAAACGAAAGCCTAGAGAAAAATCCAAGTTCCATGGCTCTTTGGATAAAGAGCCGTACATCTGGTTATTTCAAAAGTTCGATAGTGGATTGCAATTTAAGGATCAGTTGCTGTGTTACTCTCTTAATACACAGTATGATGTTAAGATGGCGAAGTCTGAAGCGAGCAGAATAGCAGCAGTTTGTTGTGAAAAGAAATGTCCTTGGAGGATTTTTTGTTCAGTCGAAGTTCCCATCAACAAATGGATGGTGAAAGTGTGTCACGACAAGCATAACCATGAGAAAACAAGCCACGTCTCAATGTTAAAACAAGGTGTGATCGCAGGTCTGTTCAGAGAAGAGTTAAGAAGGAATGTGAACATGCAAGCATCAGAGATTAAGGACATCATAAAGGAAAGGTATAACATTGTTGTACCTCTTTCAAAGTGCTATAGAGGAAGAAGAATTGCACTGGACTCGATATTGGAGGCACAAACGATACAATTTGGAAAATTGTGGGATTATGAGGCTGAGCTACGAAGAACATATCAAGGTATCATTACAGAGCTGAATACTACAAATGTAAATGGTGTCCCCCAGTTTGACAGCTTCTACATATGTTTTGAAGAATTTCGTACGACTTGGAAGAAATGTTATAGACCAGTTATTGGTCTAGACGGATGCTTCTTGAAATGGGAACTGAATGGAGATTTACTCTCCGCTGTTGGTAGAGATGCTGATAATAGGATGTATCCCATTGCATGGGCAGTTGTTCAAGGAGAAAACAAAGACACTTGGGGATGGTTTATAAGAAGGTTAAAGGCGGACCTCGACTTAGGTACAGGAGATGATTACACCATCATTTCAGACAAGCAGAAGGGGCTTGTACTTGCTGTAGGGTCAGAACTGCCTAATGCTGAGCATCGGATGTGTGCATGCCATATCTATGGTAATTGGAAGAAATCATTCTCATGGTCTGAGTACAAGAACTTGTTCTGGGGAGTCGCTTACAGCTATAATATTGGAGAATATGAAGAGAAGATGAGTATGGTAGAAGCGTATGATCCTGCAACTCATGCTTCACTATTAACTACTGAACCAGAAAAGTGGTGTAGAGCATACTTCTCTACTACCTCTCGCTGCCATGATGTCCACAATAACTTATCAGAAAGCTTCAACAGGACAATAAAGATAGCGAGATCAAAGCCGGTTATTAGTTTGCTAGAAGATATTCGACGTCAAGCTATGAGACGGATCGCAAGAAGATTTCTTAAAGCAGAGAGGTGTGATACAATCCTAACACCAATCACCATGGCACTATTAGAGAAATCAAGGGTTGACAACAAATATTGCACCACAATAAGAAGTTCTTCCACTTTATATGAGGTGAATGAGTTCAACCATGGCTACACAGTTAGTCTTTCAACACACGAGTGTGCTTGTAGGCGGTGGGATCTAACAGGTTAGTCTTATTGAATTGATTCAATGATTTTTTTAAAAAAATATTCTTGTTGAGTTATTGATTCATGAATTGATTCATTGATAGGTATACCATGTAGGCATGCAATTTGTGGGATCAATGATAACATAGCTGATCCTGTGAAATATGTATCTGGATATTATCATGCAAGTGTCATGAAAGAGACATATGCTGAGAATATTAAGCCGGTGAATGGTGAGAAACTGTGGAAGAAAACATGGAAAACACCAATAGGAATTCCAAATTTTCGAAAGCCAAGAGGTCGCCCGAAGCTCCGTAACAGAAGAAAGGAGCCATTTGAGGATTTACAAAATGCAGGAAAAGCTACCAGACATAGAAGAACCATGCGTTGCAGCAACTGTTTACAACTCGGTCATATAAAAAGTGGTTGCAAAAATGAAAAAATAACAGTTGAAGGTCCCAAAAATAAAAGAGGACGACCATGTAAAGCTCCAAGTGGGGTAAGTTGAACGATAATGGTTTTCCTTGTGTTACTATCTAACAACCACAATATAATACCAACCAAACTAAAGCCAAACTAACTAATGTTGCATTGCATAACATTAAACAAAGACAGACAATCAAAGCATCATTCATTTTACAACATCCAAAATAAAAACATCTCCAAAGCCGAAAATAAAGAAAACAACATTGCTTAGTTTTAGCACAACCCACAAAAAGATATCACTGCCGAAACCAAGAAAGAAAACAATCCATCGACACCATCTTCATCCAAACTCTACTACTTTCCCATCGATACCATGACTCCAAGAACCACAACAAATCCGACACTCGAAGATATCAAAACATTTCGAAACACTCTGCTCCTCTCGCTTAGAATCAACACTTGACGCTTAAGAGACTCACATTCTTCACGACAATTCTTCAACTCCTCTACTTCAGAGACTGGTATTTCCAGTTGCTTTTCACCATCATGAGTCATTGCTTTCATAGCTTCCTTTAAGTACCTTATTTCCTCTTTCTGCCCACGAATTGTATCTCTGGCCTCCAACAACGCAAGATGTTGCCATCCTTGTGGTTTCTCCACATCATACCAACGAAAAAACTTACAAGATTCGTACCCGTGATTAACTTTACGGCCTCTACAAGTGTAGAATCTGTGTCCCGGGTTATCATTTGCCCAAGCTTGGACAATCTTTGCTAGCTCTTTGGAGTGACAGAAAACCCCCTTTTCATTTTTGAATTCCATCGTTGAAGAGCTTGCACTGTGAGCCATCTGTACAAACAAAGAAAGCTCCCACACTTGAATCTTGACAATCTCATATCAAATTAAACACGAAAACATACCTTCTCTTCTCTCCTTCGATCTCTCTCTCTGTCACGTTCGTGTTATCTCCTTCTCTATCTCTCGGGTAAGAACCCTAATTTCTTTCCCAAATCGATTTGGGACTTTTTTCTGTTTTTATTATTAAACCCAGGTGTTAAAAAAACAAACTCAAAACGACATCGTTTTGTGAAAAAATGGAGGGTTAACAATTCCGACAACGGAGTCAACTGTACTGTTAACGGGGTTAACTATTCCGTTTATGAAATTGGCGGCACGAACAAAATTGCCAATATGAAGGTTTTAAGTGCTACTATAACCAATTTGAGTGTTTTAAGTGATAGTAAAATACTTCGAAGGTTTAAAGTGTAAGTGGAAGCCACTTTGAAGGTTTTTCATGCGATTTTCCCCATATTTATTCATCCTGATTTGATTAGAAGCCTGAAAAACTTGTCATATGTGCAAATTGGCTAAACTGGATATCATGATTAGAATGAGGAATAACTTCTTCAACATAACTCTATGATGTTTATTCAACTTCATGGAGACTCTACACTGATAAATATTTCCAAATAGCTTCTTACATTTTGTTTCATCCTAGTTTGATTAGAATTTTGAAGAACTAGTCACTTGTCCAAACAGGCTGAACAGGGATATCATGATTAGAAAGTGGAATAACTTCTTTAAAATAACTCATATGATATTTAGTCAACTTCATGAACATTCTACACTGATTAATGGTTCCAAATCAAGCTTCTTACATATTGATTCATCCTGGTTTGATTAGAAGCTTGAAGAACTTGCTATATGTCCAAACTGACTAAACATGGATATCCAGATTAGAAAATGGAATAACTTCTTCAACATAACCCCTATGATATTTATTCAACTTCATGGACACTCTCCACGGATTAATGGTCCTACATCAAGTTTATTACATATTTATTCATCCTGGTTTGATTACAAGCTTGGGGAACTTGCCATAGGCCCAAACATGCGAAACATGGATATCCTGAATAGAAAGTAGAATAACTTCTTCAACATAACTCCTATGATATTTATTCAACTTCATGGAAACTCTCCACTGATCAATGGTTCCAAAGCAAGCTTCTTACAAATTGATTCATCCTGGTTTGATTAGAAGCTTGAAGAACTTGCCATATGTCCGAACATACTAAACATGGATATCATAATTACATATCATGATTAAAATAAGGAATAACTTCTTCAACATAACCCCAATGATAATTATTCATCTTCATGGACACTCTCCACTGACTAATGGTTCCACATCACACTTCTTACATATTTATTTATCCTTATTTGATTAGAAGCTTGAAGAACTTGCCATATGTCCAAACAGGCTAAACATGAATATCATGATTAGAAAGTGGAACAACTTCTTCAACATAACTCCTATGATATCTATTTAACTTCATGGATACTATACACTTATTAATGGTTCCAAATCAAGATTCTTATATATTGATTCATCCTGGTTTGATTACAAGTTTGAAGAATATGCCATATGTCAAAATTGGCTAAACAAGAATATCCTGATTAAAAAGTGGAATAACTTCTTTAACATAATTCCTATGATATATATTAAACTTCATGGACACTCTCCACTGATTAATGGTTCCAAATCTAGCTTCTTACATATTGATTCATCATGGTTTGATTAGAAGCATGAAAACTTGTCATATGTGCAAACTGACTAAACTGGATATCATGATTAGAATGAGGAATAACTTCTTCAACATAGCTCTATGATGTTTATTCAACTTCATGGAGAGTCTCCACTTATATATGTTTGCAAATCAAACTTCTTACATTTTGTTTCATCCTAGTTTGATTAGAATTTTGAAGAACTTGTCATTTGTCCAAACAGGCTGAACAAGGATATCGTGATTAGAAAGTGGAATAACTTCTTTAAAATAACTCCTATGACATTTATTCAACTTCATGAATACTATGCACTGATTAATGTTTCAAATCAAGATTCTTACTTATTGATTCATCCTGGTTTGATTAGAAGCTTTAAGAACTTGCCATATTTCCAAACTGACTAAACATGGATATCCTGAATAGAAACTGGAATAACTTCTTCAACATAACCCCTATGATATTTATTCAACTTCATGCACACTATCCACGGATTAATGGTTCTACATCAAGCTTCTTACATATTGATTCATCATGGTTTGATTAGAAGCTTGAAGAACTTGCCATATGTCCAAAC
>MU105681.1:349101-385727 GCA_012274485.2 Sinapis alba | reverse complement strand
ATTTATTCAACTTCATGGAGTCTCTATACTGATTAATGATTCCAAATCAAGCTTCTTACATATTGATTTATCCTTTTTTGATTAGAAGCTTGAGGATCTTGACATATGTCCAAACATGCTAAACATGGATATCCTAATTAAAAAGTGGAATAACTTCTTAAACATAACTCCTATGATATTTATTCAACTTCGTGGACACTCTACACTGATTAATGATTCCAAATCAAGCTTCTTACATATTGGTTCATCATGGTTTGGTTGGAATCTTGAAGAACTTGCCATATGTCCAAACATGCTAAACATGAATATCTTGTTTAGAAAGTGGAATAACTTCTTTAACATAACTCCTATGATATATATTAAACTTCATGGACACTCTCCACTGAATAATTGTTCCAAATCTAGCTTCTTACATATTGATTCATCCTGGTTTGATTAGAATCCTGAAAAACTTGTCATATGAGCAAACTGATTAAACTGGATATCATAATTAGAATGAGGAATAACTTCTTCAACATAGCTCTATGATGTTTATTCAACTTCATGGAGAGTCTCCACTGATATATGTTTCAAAATCAAACTTCTTACATTTTGTTTCATCCTGCTTTGATTAGAATTTTGAAGAACTTGTCATTTGTCCAAACAGGCTGAACAGGGATATCGTGATTAGAAAGTGGAATAACTTCTTTAAAATAACTCCTATGATATTTATTCAACTTCATGAACACTCTACACTGATTATTGTTTCCAAATCAAGATTCTTACATATTGATTCATCCTGGTTTGATTAGAAGTTTGAAGAACTTGCCATATGTCAAAATTGGCTAAACATGAATATCCTGATTAAAAAGTGGAATAACTTTTTTAACATAACTCCTATGATATATATTAAACTTCATGGACACTCTTCACTAATTAATGGTTCCAAATCTAGCTTCTTACATATTTATTCATCATGGTTTGATTAGAAGCATGAAAACTTGTCATATGTGCAAACTGACTAAACTGGATATCATGACTAGAATGAGGAATAACTTCTTCAACATAGCTCTATGATGTTTATTCAACTTCATGGAGAGTCTCCACTTATATATGTTTGCAAATAAAACTTTTTAAATTTTGTTTCATCCTAGTTTAATTAGAATTTTGAAGAACTTGTCATTTGTCCAAACAGGCTGAACAGGGATATCGTGATTAGAAACTGGAATAACTTCTTTAAAATAACTCCTATGATATTTATTCAACTTCATGAACACTCTACACTGATTAATGTTTCCAAATCAAGATTCTTACTTGTTGATTCATCCTGGTTTGATTAGAAGCTTGAAGAACTTGCCATATGTCCAAACTGACTAAACATGGATATCCTGAATAGAAACTGGAATAACTTCTTCAACATAACTCTATGATGTTTATTCAACTTCATGGAGACTCTACACTGATAAATATTTCCAAATCAAGCTTTTTACATTTTGTTTCATCCTGGTTTGATTAGAATTTTGAAGAACTAGTCACTTGTCCAAACAGGCTGAACAGGGATATCATGATTAGAAAGTGGAATAACTTCTTTAAAATAACTCCTATGATATTTAGTCAACTTCATGAACATTCTACACTAATTAATGGTTCCAAATCAAGCTTCTTACATATTGATTCATCCTGGTTTGATTAGAAGCTTGAAGAACTTGCTATATGTCCAAACTGACTAAACTTGGATATCCTGATTAGAAAGTGGAATAACTTCTTTAACATAACCCCTATGATATTTATTCAACTTCATGGAAACTCTCCACGGATTAATGGTCCTACATCAAGTTTCTTACATATTGATTCATCTTGGTTTGATTAGAAGCTTGAGGAACTTGCCATATGCCGAAACATGCGAAACATGGATATCCTGATTAGAAAGTAGAATAACTTCTTCAACATAACTCCTATGATATTTATTCAACTTCATGGAAACTCTCCACTGATCAATGGTTCCAAATCAAGCTTCTTACCAATTGATTCATCCTGGTTTGATTAGAAGCTTGAAGAACTTGCTATATGTCCGAACATACTAAACATGGATATCGTAATTACATATCATGATTAGAATGAGGAATAACTTCTTCAACATAACCCCAATGATAATTATTCATCTTCATGGACACTCTCCACTGATTAATGGTTCCACATCACACTTCTTACATATTTATTTATCCTTATTTGATTAGAAGCTTGAAGAACTTGCCATATGTCCAAACAGGCTAAACATGAATATCATGATTAGAAAGTGGTCAACTTCTTCAACATAACTCCTATGATATCTATTTAACTTCATGGACACTATACACCTATTAATGGTTCCAAATCAAGATTCTTACATATTGATTCATCCTGGTTTGATTAGAAGTTTGAAGAACTTGCCATATGTCAAAATTGGCTAAACATGAATATCCTGATTAAAAAGTGGAATAACTTCTTTAACAAAACTCCTATGATATATATTAAACTTCATGGACACTCTCCACTGATTAATGGTTCCAAATCTAGCTTCTTACATATTGATTCATCATGGTTTGATTAGAAGCATGAAAACTTGTCACATGTCTAAACATGCCAAAAATGGATATCCTGATTAGAAAGTAGAATAAATTCTTCAACATAGCTTCTTCAACATAACTCCTATGATATTTATTCAACTTCATGGAAACTCTCCACTGATTACTGGTTCCAAATCAAGATTCTTACATATCGCTTCATCCTGGTTTGATTAGAAGCTTGAGGAACTTGCCATATGCCCAAATAAGCTAAACATGGATATCCTAATTAGAAAGTGGAATAACTTCTTCAACAAAACTCATATGATTTTATTCAACTTTATGGAGACTCTCCACTGATTAATGGTTCCAAATTAATCTTCTTACATATCAATTCATCCTGGTTAGATTACAAGCTTGAAAGACCTGCCATAATTCCGAACAGACTAAACATGGATATTTTGATTAGAAAGTGGAATAAATTCTTCAATATAACTCCTATGATATTTATTCAACTTCATGAACACTTTTCACTGATTATTGGCTCCACCTCAAGCTTCTTACATATTGATTCATCCTGGTTTGATTAGAAGCTTGAAGAACTTGACATATGTCCAAACATGCTAAACATGGATATCTTGATTAGAAAGTGGAATAACTTCTTCAACTTAACTCCTATGATATCTATTTCACTTCATGGACACTCTACACTGATTAATGGTTCCAAATAAAGCTTTTTACATATTGATTCATCCTGATTTGGTTAGAATCTTGAAGAACTTGTCTTATGTCCAAACAGGCCGAACAGGGATATCATGATTAGAAAGTGGAATAAATTCTTTAAAATAACTCCTATGATATCTATTCAACATCATGGACACTCTACACTGATTAATGGTTCCAAATCAAGCTTCTTACATAATGATTCATACTCCTTTGATTAGAAGCTTGAAGAACTTGTCATATGTCCAAACTGACTAAACGTGGATATCGTGATTAGAAAGTGGAATAACTTCTTCAAAATAACTCATATGATATTTATTCAAATGTATGGACACTCTTCACTGATTAATGGTTCCAAATCAATCTTCTTACGATTTGATTCATCCTGGTTTGATTAGAATCTTGAAGAACTTGCCATATGTCCAAATAGGGTAAAGATGGATATCATGATTAGAAAGAGGAATAACTTCTTCAACATAACTCCTATTATATTTAATTAACTTCATGTACACTCTACACTAATTAATGGTTCCAAATCAAGCTTCTTGCACATTGATTCATCTTGGTTTGATTAGAAGTTTGAAGAACTTGTCATATGTCCAAACAGGCCGAATAAGGATATCAAGATTATAAAGTGGAATAACTTCTTCAACATAACTCCTATGATATTTATTCAACTTCATGGAGACTATCCACTGATTAATGGTTCCAAATCAAGCTTCTTACATATTGATTCATCCTGGTGTGATTAGAAGCTTGAAGCACTTGCCATATGTCCAAGCTGGGTAAACATGGATATCCTGATTTGAAAGTGGAATAACTTCTTCAACATAACTCCTATGATATTTATTCAACTTCATGGAGACTCTCCACTGATTAATGGTTCCAAATGAAACTTCTTACATATTGATTCATCCTTGTTTGATTAGAAACTTGAAGAACTTGCCACATGTCCAAACAGGCTAAACATCAATATCAGGATTAGAAGTGGAATAACTTCTTCATCATAAGTCCTATGATATTTATTCAAAATTCATGGAAACTATACACTGATTAATGGTTCCAAATCAAGATTCTTACATAATGATTCATACTCGTTTGATTAGAAGCTTGAAGAACTTGTCATATGTCCAAACTGACTAAACGTGGATATCGTGATTAGAAAGTGAAATAACTTCTTCAAAATAACTCATATGATATTTATTCAACTGTATGGACACTCTCCACTGATTAATGGTTCAAAATCGAGCTTTTTACGATTTGATTCGTCCTAGTTTGATTTGAATCTTGAAGAACTTGCAATATGTCCAAACTTGCTAAACATTGATATCCTGATTAGAAAGTGGAATAACTTCTTCAACATAACTCCTCTTATATTTATTAGACTTCATGGACACTCTCCACTGATTAATGGTTCCAAATCAACCTTCTTACATAGTGATTCATCTTGGTTTGATTAGAAGCTTTAAGAACTTGCCATATGTCCAAACAGGCTAAACATGGATATCTTGATTAGAAAATGGTATAACTTCTTCAACATAACTCCTATGATATCTATTCAACTTCATGGACACTCTACACTGATTAATGGTTCCAAATCAGGATTTTTACATATTGTAACATCCTGGTTTGATTAGAAGCTTGAAGAACTTGCCATATGTCCAAACTGGCTAAACATGGAAATCCTGATTAGAAAATGGAATAACTTCTTCAACATTACTCATATGATATTTATTCAACTTCATGGACACTCTCCACTGATTAATGGTTCCAAATCATGATTCTTAAATATTGATTCATCTTGGTTTTATTAGAAGTTTAAAGAACTTGCCATATGTCCAAGCTGGCTACACATGGATATCCTGATTAGAAAGTGAAATAACTTCTTCAACATAACTGCTATGATATTTATTTAACTTCATGGAGACTCTCCACTTACTAGTGGTTCCAAATCAAGCTTCTTACATATCAAGCTTCTTAGTGGTTTGATTAGAAGCTTGAAGAACTTGCCATTTGTACAAACAGGCTAAACATGGATATCCTGATTAGAAAATGGAATAACTTCTTCAACTTAACTTCTATGATATTTATTCAACTTCATGGACACTCTCCACTGATTATTGGTACCAAATCAAGATTCTTACATATTGATTCATCCTGGTTTGATTATAAGCTTGAAGAACTTGCCATATGTCCAATTAGGCCAAACATGGATATCATGATTAGAAAGTAGAATAACTTCTTCAACATACCTCCTATGATATCTATTCAACTTCATGGACCCTCTACACTGATTAATGGTTCCAAATCAATCTTTTAACATATTGATTCATCCTGGTTTGATTAGAAGCTTGAAGAACTTGCCATATGTCCAAACTGGCTAAAAATGGATATCCTGATTAGAAAGTGGAATAACTTCTTCAAAATAACTCCTATGATATTTATTCAAATTCATGGAGACTCTCCACTGATTAATAGTTCCAAATCAAGCTTCTTACATATCGATTCATCCCGGTTTGATTAGAAGCTTGAAGAACTTGCCATATGTCCGAACAGACTAAACATGGATATCCTGATTGGAAAGTGAAATAACTTCTTCAATATAACTCCTATGATATTTATTCAACTTAATGGAAACTCTCCACTGATTAATGGTTCCAAATCAATCTTCTTACATAATGATTCATCCTAGTTTGAATAGAAGCTTGAAGAACTTGCCATATTCCCAAATAGGGTAAACATGGATATCCTTATTAGAAAGTGGAATAACTCCTATGATATTTATTCAACTTCATGGAGACTTTCCACTGATTAATGGTTCCAAATCAAGCTTCTTACATATCGATTCATCCTGGTGTTATTAGAAGCTTGAAGAACTTGCCATATGTCCAAACATGCTAAACATGGATATCTTGATTAGAAAGTGGAATAACTTCTTCAACATAACTCTTATGATATCTATTCAACTTCATGGACACTCTACACTGATTAATGGTTCCAAATAAGTATTTTTACATATTGATTCATCCTGGTTTGATTAGAAGCTTGAAGAACTTGCCATATGTCCAAACTGGCTAAACATGGATATCCAGATTAGAAAGTGGAATAACTTCTTCAACATAACTCCTATGATATTTATTCAACTTCATGGACACTCTCCACTGATTAGTGGTTCCAAATCAAGCTTCTTACATATTGATTCATCCTGGTTTGATTAGAAGCTTGAAGAACTTGCCATATGTCCAAACAGGCTAAACATGGATATCATGATTAGAAAGTGGAATAACTTCTTCAACATAACTCCTATGTTATCTATTCAACTTCATGTACACTCTACACTAATTAATGGTTCCAAATCAAGCTTCTTACATATCGATTCATCCTGGTTTGATTAGAAGCTTGAAGAACTTCCATATGTCCAAATTGGCTAAACATGGATATCCTGATTAGAAAGTGGAATAACTTCTTCAACATAACTCCTATGATATTTATTCAAATTCATGGAGACTCTCCACAGATTAATATTTCCAAATCAAGCTTCTTACATATTGATTCATCCTGGTTTGATTAGAAGCTTGAAGAACTTGCCATATGTCCAAACAGCCTAAACATGATTATCTTGATTCGAAAGTGGAATAACTTCTTCAACATAACTCCTATGATATCTATTCAACTTCATGGACACTGTACACTGATTAATGGTTCCAAATCAGTATTTTTATATATTGATTCATCCTGGTTTGATTAGAAGCTTGAAGAACTTGCCATATGTCCAAACTGGCTAAACATTGATATCGTGATTAGAAAATCGAATAACTTCTTCAACATTACTCCTATGATATTTATTCAAATTCATAGTCACTCTCCACTGATAAATGGTTCCAAATCATGATTCTTACATATTGATTCATCTTGGTTTTATTAGAAGTTTGAAGAACTTGCCATATGTCCAAGCTGGCTACACATGGCTATCCTGATTAGAAAGTGAAATAACTTCTTCAACATAACTCCTATGATATTTATTCAACTTCATGGAGACTCTCCACTTATTATTGGTTCCAAATCAAGCTTCTTACATATCAAGCTTCTTAGTGGTTTGATTAGAAGCTTGAAGAACTTGCCATATGTACAAACAGGCTAAACATGGATATCTTGATTAGAAAGTAGAATAACTTCTTCAACATAACTTCTATAATATTTATTCAACTTCATGGACACTTTCCACTTATTATTGGTTCCAAATCAAGATTCTTATATATTGATTTATCCTGGTTTGATTATAAGCTGGAAGAACTTGCCATATGTCCAATTAGGCTAAACATGGATATCATGATTAGAAAGTAGAATAACTTCTTCAACATACCTCCTATGATATCTATTCAACTTCATGGACCCTCTACACTGATTAATGGTTCCAAATCAAGCTTTTAACATATTGATTCATCCTGGTTTGATTAGAAGCTTGAAGAACTTGCCATATGTCCAAACTGGCTAAAAATGGATATCTTGATTAGAAAGTGGAATAACTTCTTCAACATAACTCCTATGATATTTATTCAAATTCATGGAGACTCTCCAATGATTAATAGTTCCAAATAAAGCTTCTTACATATCGATTCATCCCGGTTTGATTAGAAGCTTGAAGAACTTGCCATATGTCCGAACATACTAAACATGGATATCCTGATTGGAAAGTGAAATAACTTCTTCAACATAACTCCTATGATATTTATTCAACTTAATGGACACTCTCCACTGAATAATGGTTCCAAATCAATCTTCTTACATAATGATTCATCCTAGTTTGAATAGAAGCTTGAAGAACTTGCCATATTCCCAAATAGAGTAAACATGGATATCCTGATTAGAAAGTGGAATAACTCCTATGATATTTATTCAACTTCATGGAGACTTTCCACTGATTAATGGTTCCAAATCAAGCTTCTTATATATCGATTCATCCTGGTTTGATTAGAAGCTTGAAGAACTTGCCATATGTCCAAACATGCTAAACATGGATATCTTGATTAGAAAGTGGAATAACTTCTTCAACATAACTCTTAAGATATCTATTCAACTTCATGGACACTCTACACTGATTAATGGTTCCAAATAAGTATTTTTACATATTGGTTCATCCTGGTTTGATTAGAAGCTAGAAGAAGTTGCCATATGTCCAAACTGGCTAAACATGGATATCATGATTAGAAAGTGGAATAACTTCTTCAACATAACTCCAATGATATTTATTCAACTTCATGGAGACTATCCACTGATTAATGGTTCCAAATCAAGCTTCTTACATATTGATTAATCCTGGTTTGATTAGAAGCTTGAAGAACTTACCATATGTCAAAACTGGCTACACGTGGATATCTTGATTACAAAGTGCAATAACTACTTTAAAATAACTCAAAGAAAATTTATTCAACTTCATGGACACTCTACACTGATTAACGGTTTCAAATCAAGCTTCTTACATATTTATTCATCCTGGTCTGATTAGAATCGTGAAGCACTTGCCATATGTCCAAACTAACTAAACATGGATATCATGATTAGAAAGTGGAATAACTTCTTCAACATAACTCCTATGATATTTATTCAACTTCATGGAGACTCTCCAGTGATTAAAGGTTCCAAATCAAGCTTCTGACATTTTTGTTCATCCTGATTTGATTAGAATTTTGAAGAACTTATCATATATCCAAACAGGCCGAATAAGGATATCAAGATTGGAAAGTGAAATAACTTCTTCAACATAACTCCTATGATATTTATTCAACTTCATGGACACTCTCCACTGATTAATGGTTCCAAATCAATCTTCTTACATAATGATTCATCCTAGTTTGATTAGAAGCTTGAAGAACCTGCCGTATGCCCAAATAGACTAAACATGGATATCCTGATTAGAAAGTTGAATAACTTCTTAAACATAACTCCTATGATATTTATTCAACTTCATTGAGACTTTCCACTGATTAGTGGTTCCAAGTCAAGCTTCTTACATATTGATTCATCCTGGTTTGATTAGAAGCTTGAAGAACTTGCCATATGTCCAAACAGGCTAAACATGGATATCTTGTTTAGAAAGGGAATAACTTCTTCAACATAACTCCTATGATATCTATTCAACTTCATGGACACTCTACAGTGATTAACGGTTCCAAATCAGGATTTTTACATAATGATTCATACTGGTTTGATTAGAAGCTTGAAGAGCTTGACATATGGCCAAATAGACTAAACATGGATTTCCTTATTTGAAAGTGGAATAACTTCCTAAACATAACTCCTATGATATTTATTGAACTTCATGGAGACTTTCCACTGATTAATGGTTCCAAAGAAAGCTTTTACATATTGATTCATTCTGGTTTGATTAGAAGCTTGAAGAACTTGCCATATGTCCAAACAGGCTAAACATGGATATCTTGATTAGAATGTGGAATAACTTCTTTAACAAAACTATTATGATATCTATTCAACTTCATGGACACTCTACACTGATTAACGGTTCCAAATAAGGGTTTTTAGATATTGATTCATCCTGGTTTGATTAGAAGCTTGAAGAACTTGCCATATGTTTAAACTGGCTAAACATGGATATCCTGATTAGAAAGTGGAATAACTTATTCAACATAACTCCTATGATATTTATTTAACTTCATGGAGACTCTACAATGATTAATGGTCCATATCAATCTTCTTACATATTGATTCATCCTGGTTTGATTAGAAGCTTGAAGAACTTGTCATATGTCCAAACTGACTAAACATGGATATAATGATTAGAAAGTGGAATAACTTCTTCAACATAACTCCTATGATATTTATTCAACTTCATGGAGACTCTCCACTGATTAATGGTTCCAAATCAAGCTTCTTACATATTGATTCATCCTGGTTTGATTAAAAGCTTGAAGAACATGCCATATGTCTGAACAGATTAACCAAGGATATCCTGATTAGAAAGTGGAATAACTTCTTCAACATAACTCCTATGATATTTATTCAACTTCATAGAAATTATCAACTTATTAATGGTTCCAAATAATGCTTCTTACATATTGATTCATCCCCGTTTGATTAGAAGCTTGAAGAACTTTTCATATGTCCAAACAGGCCGAATAAGGATATCAAGATTGGAAAGTGGAATAACTTCTTCAACATAACTCCTATGATATTTACTCAAATTCATGGAGACTATCCACTGATTAATGGTTCCAAATCAAGCTTCTTACATATTGATTCATCCTGGTGTGATTAGAAGCTTGAAGCACTTGCCATATGTCCGAACAGAATAAACATGGATATCCTGATTGGAAAGTGGAATAACTTCTTAAACATAACTCCTATGATATTTATTCAACTTCATGGAGACTTTTTACTGATTAATGGTTCCAAATAAAGCTTCTTACATATCGATTCATCCTTGTTTGATTAGAAGCTTGAAGAACTTTCCATATGTCCAAACATGCTAAACATGGATATCTTGATTAGAAAGTGAAATAACTTCATCAACATAACTCATATGATACCTATTCAACTTCATGGACACTCTACACTGATTAATGGTTCCAAATCAGGACTTTTACATATTGATTCATCCTGGTTTGCTTAGAAGCTTGAAGAACTTGCCATATGTCCAAATTGGCTAAACATGGATATCATGATTAGAAAGTGGAATAATTTCTTCAACATAACTCCTATGATATTTATTCAACTTCATGGAGACTCTTAAATGATTAATGGTTCCAAATCAAGCTTCTTACATATTGATTCATCCTGGTATGATTAGAAGCTTGAAGAACTTGTCATATGTCCAAACCGACTAAACATGGATATCATGATTATAAAGTGGAATAACTTCTTCTACATAACTCTGATGATATTTATTCAACTTCATGGAGACTCTCCACTAATTAATGGTTCCAAATCAAGCTTCTTTCATATTGATTCATCCTGGTTTGATTAGAAGCTTGAAGAACTTGCCATATGTCCAAACTGGCTAAACATGGATATCCAGATTAGAAAGTGGAATAACTTCTTCAACATAACTCCTATGATATTTATTCAACTTCATGGACACTCTCCACTGATTAGTGGTTCCAAATCAAGCTTCTTACATATTGATTCATCCTGGTTTGATTAGAAGCTTGAAGAACTTGCCATATGTCCAAACAGGCTAAACATGGATATCATGATTAGAAAGTGGAATAACTTCTTCAACATAACTCCTATGTTATCTATTCAACTTCATGTACACTCTACACTAATTAATGGTTCCAAATCAAGCTTCTTACATATCGATTCATCCTGGTTTGATTAGAAGCTTGAAGAACTTGCCATATGTCAAAACCTGCTACACTTGGATATCCTGATTAGAAAGTTGAATAACTTCTTCAACATAACTCCTATGATATTTATTCAACTTCATGGACACTCTCCACTGATTAATGGTTCCAAATCAAGCGTCTTACATATTGATTAATCCTCGTTTGATTAGAAGCTTGAAGAACTTGTCATATGTCCAAACTGACTAAACATGGATATCATGATTAGAAAGTGGAATAACTTCTTCAACATAACTTCTATGATATTTATTCGACTTCATGGAGACTCTCTAGTGATTAATGGTTCCAAATCAAGCTTCTGACATTTTGGTTCATCCTGATTTGATTAGAATCTTGAAGAACTTGTCATATGTCTAAACAGGCCGAATACGGATATCAAGATTAGAAAGTGGAATAACTTCTTCAACATAACTCCTATGATATTTATTCAACTTCATGGAGACTCTCCACTGATTAATGGTTCCAAATAAAGCTTCTTACATATTGATTCATCCTGCTTTGATTAGAAGCTTGAAGAACTTGTTGTATGCCCAAATAGACTAAACATGTATATCCTGATTAGAAAGTGGAATAACTTCTTAAACATAACTCCTATGATATTTATTCAACTTCATGGAGACTTTCCACTGATTAATGGTTCCAAATCAAGCTTCTTACATATCGATTCATCCTGGTTTGATTAGAAGCTTGAAGAACTTGCCATATGTCTAAACAAGCTAAACATGGATATATTGTTTAGAAAGTGGAATAACTTCGTCAACATAACTCCTATGATATCTATTCAACTTCATGGACACTCTACAGTGATTAACGGTTCCAAATCAGGATTTTTACATATTGATTCATCCTGTTTTGATTAGAAGCTTGAAGAACTTGCCATATGCCCAAATAGACTAAACATGGATATCCTGATTGGAAAGTGGAATAACTTCTTAAACATAACTCCTATGATATTTATTGAACTTCATGGAGACTTTTCACTGATTAATGGTTCCAAATAAAGCTTGTTACATATCGATTAATCCTGGTTTGATTAGAAGCTGGAAGAACTTGCCATATGTCCAAACATGCTAAACATGGATATCTTGATTAGAATGTGGAATAACTTCTTCAACATAACTCCTATGATATCTATTCAACTTCATGGACACTCTACACTGATTAACGGTTCCAAATAAGGATTTTTAGATATTGATTCATCCTGGTTTGATTAGAAGCTTGAAGAACTTGTCATATGTTAAAAATGGCTAAACATGGATATCTTGATTAGAAAGTGGAATAACTTCTTCAACATAACTCCTATGATATTTATTCAACTACATGGAGACTCTACAATGATTAATGGTTCCATATCAAGCTTCTTACATATTTATTCATCCTGGTTTGATTAGAAGCTGGAAGAACTGGCCATATGTCCAAACTGGCTAAACATGGATATCGTGATTAGAAAGTGGAATAACTTATTCAACATAACTCCTATGATATTTATTCAAATTCATAGAGACTCTCCACTGATTAATAGTTCCAAATCAAGCTTCTTACATATCCATTCATCCTCGTTTGATTAGAAGCTTGAAGAACTTGCCATATGTCCGAACAGACTAAACATTGATATCCTGATTAGAAAGTGGAATAACTTCTTAAACATAACTCCTATGATATTTATTCAACATCATGGAGACTTTCCACTTATTATTGGTTCCAAATAAAACTTCTTACATATTGATTCATCCTGGTTTGATTAAAAGCTTGAAGAACTAGTCATATGTCCAAACTGACTAAACATGGATATCATGATTAGAAAGTGGAATAACTTCTTCAACATAACTCCAATGATATTTATTCAACTTCATGGAGACTCTCCACTGATTAATGGTTCCAAATCAAGCTTCTTACATATCGATTCATCCTGGTTTGATTAAAAGCTTGAAGCACTTGCCATATGTCTGAACAGACTAAACATGGATATCCTGATTCGAAAGTGGAATAACTTCTTCAACATAACTCCTATGATATTTATTCAACTTCATGGACACTCTCAACTGATTAATGGTTCCAAATCAAGATTCTTACAAAATGATTCATTCTCGTTTGATTAGAAGCTTGAAGAACTTGCCATATGCCCAAATAGACTAAACATGGATATCCTGATTAGAAAGTGGAATAACTTCTTAAACATAACTCCTATGATATTTATTCAACTTCATGGAGACTTTTTACTGATTAATGGTTCCAAATAAAGTTTCTTACATATTGATTCATCCTTGTTTGATTAGAAGCTTGAAGAACTTGCCATATGTCCAAACATGCTAAACATGGATATCTTTATTAGAAAGTGGAATAACTTCTTCAACATAACTCATATGATATCTATTCAACTTCATGGACACTCTACACTGATTAATGGTTCCAAATCAGGATTTTTACATATTGATTCATCCTGGTTTGCTTAGAAGCTTGAAGAACTTGCCATATGTCCAAATTGGCTAAACATTGATATCATGATTAGAAAGTGGAATAACTTCTTCAACATAACTCCTATGATATTTATTCAACTTCATGGAGACTCTACAATGATTAATGGTTCCAAATCAATCTTCTTACATATTGATAAATCCTGGTATGATTAGAAGCTTTAAGAACTTGTCATATGTCCAAACTGACTAAACATGGATATCCTGATTAGAAAGTGGAATAACTTCTTAAACTTAACTCCTATGATATTTATTCAACTTCATGAAGACTTTCCACTGATTAATGGTTCCAAATAAAGCTTGTTACATATCGATTAATCCTAGTTTGATTAGAAGCTGGAAGAACTTGCAATATGTCCAAACAGGCTAAACATGGATATCTTGATTAGAATGTGGAATAACTTCTTCAACATAACTCCTATGATATCTATTCAACTTCTTGGACACTCTACACTAATTAACGGTTCCAAATAAGGAATTTTAGATATTGATTCATCTTGGTTTGATTAGAAGCCTGAAGAACTTGACATATGTTTAAACTGGCTAAACATGGATATCCTGATTAGAAAGTGGAATAACTTCTTCAACATAACTCCTATGATATTTATTCAACTTCATGGAAACTCTAAAATGATTAATGGTTCCATATCAAGTTTCTTACATATTGATTCATCCTGGTTTGATTAGAAGCTTGAAGAACTTGTCATATGTCCAAACTGACTAAACATGGATATCATGATTAGAAAGTGGAATAACTTCTTCAACATAACTCCAATGATATTTATTCAACTTCATGGAGCTCTCCACTGAATAATGGTTCCAAATCAAGCTTCATACATATCGATTCATCCTGGTTTGATTAAAAGCTTGAAGAGCATGCCATATGTCTGAACAGACTAAACAAGGATATCCTGATTAGAAACTGGAATAACTTCTTCAACATAACTCCTATGATATTTATTCAAGTTCATGGAGACTTGTCATATGTCCAAACAGGCCGAATAGGGATATCAAGATTAAAAAGTGGAATAACTTTTCAATATAACTCCTTATATATTTATTAAACTTCATGGAGACTATCCACTGATTAATGGTTCCAAACCAAGCTTCTTACATATTTATTCATCATGGTTTGATTAGAAGCTTGAAGAACTTGCCGTATGCCTAAATAGACTAAACATGGATATCCTGATTAGATAATTGAATAACTTCTTACACATAACTCCTATGATATTTATTAAACTTCATGGAGACTCTCCATTGATTAATGGTTTCAAATCAAGCTTCTTACATATTGATTCATCCTGGTTTGATTAGAAGCTTGAAGAACTTCCCATATGCCCAAACAGGCTAAACGTAGATATATTGATTAGAAAGTAAAATAACTTCTTTAACATAACTCCTATCATATTTATTTAGCTTCATGGACACTCTACACAGATTAATAGTTCCAAATCAAGCGTCTTTCATATTGATTCACATTGTTTGATTAGAAGATTGAAGAACTTGCCATATGTCCAAAAAGGCTAAACATGGATATCTTGATTAGAAAGTGGAATAACTTCTTCAACATAACTCCTATGATATCTATTCAACTTCATGGACACTCTACACTGATTAATGGTTCTAAATCAGTCTTTTACATATATATTCATCGTGGTTTGATTAGAAGCTTGAAGAACTTGCCATATGTCCAAATTGACTAGACATGGATATCCTGATTAGAAATTGGAATAACTTCTTAAACATAACTCCTATAATATTTATCCAACTTCATGAAGACTCTCCACTGATTAATGGTTCCAAATCAAGCTTCTTACATATTGATTCATCCTGGTTTGATTAGAAGCTGGAAGAACTAGGCATATGTCCAAACTGACTAAACATGGATATCATGATTAGAAAGTGGAATAACTTCTTCAACATAACTCCTATAATATTTGTTAACCTTCATGGATACTATCCATTGATTAGTGATTCCAAATCAAGCTTCTTACATATTGATTCATCCTGGTTTGATTAGAAGCTTGAAGAACTTGCCATATGTCCGAACAGACTCAACATGGATATCCTAATCAAAAAATGGAATAACTTCTTCAACATAATTCATATTATATTTATTCAACTTCATAGACACTCTCCACTGATTAATGGTTCCAAATCAATCTTCTTACATAATGATTCATCCTCGTTTGATTAGAAGCTTGAAGAACTTGTCGTAAGTCAAAACTGACTAAACATGGATATCATGATTAGAAAATGTAATAACTTCTTCAAAATAACTCATATGATATTTATTCAACTGTAAGGACACTCTCCACTGATTAATGGTTCCAAATCATGCTTCTTACGTATTGATTCATCCTGGTCTGATTAGAAGCTTGAAGAACTTCCCATATGCCCAAACAGGCTATACATAGATATACTGATTAGAAAGTGAAATAACTTCTTTAACATAACTCCTATGATATTTGTTCAGCTTCATGAACACTCTACACATATTAATGGTTCCAAATCAAGATTCTTTCATATTGATTCATCATTGTTTGATTAGAAGATTGAAGAACTTGCCATATGTCCAAACAGGCTAAACATGGATATCTTAATTAGAAAGTGGAATAACTTCTTCAACATAACTCCTATGATATCTATACAACTTAATGGACACTCTACACTGATTAATGGTTCTAAATCAGGCTTTTTACATAATGATTCATCCTAGTTTGATTAGAAGCTTGAAGATTTTGCCATATGTCCAGACTGACTAAACATGGATATCCTGATTAGAAATTGGAATAACTTCTTCAACATAACTCCTATGATATTTATCCAACTTCATGGAGATTCTCCACTTATTAATGGTTCCAGATCAAACTTCTTACATATTGATTCATCCTGGTTTGATTAGAAGCTTAAAGAACTTGCCATATGTCCAAACTGACAAAACATGGATATCTTGATTAGAAAGTGGAATAACTTCTTCAACATAACTCCTATGATATTTATTCAATTTCATGGAGACTCTCCTTTGATTAATGGTTCCAAATCAAGCTTCTTACATATTAATTCATCCTTGTTTGATTAGAAGCTTGAAGAACTTGCCATATGTCCGAAAAGACTAAACATGGACATCCTAATCAAAAAGTGGAATAACTTCTTCAACATAATTCCTATGATATTTATTCAACTTCATGGACACTCTCCACTTAATAATGGTTACAAATCAATCTTCTTACATAATGATTCATCCTCGTTTGATTAGAAGCTTGAAGAACTTTCCATATGCCTAAATAGACTAAACATGGATATCCTAATAAGAAAGTGGAATAACTTCTTAAGCATATCTCCTATGATATTTATTCAACTTCATGGAGACTTTCCACTGATTAATGGTTCCAAATCAAGCTTCTTACATATCGATTCATTCTGGTTTGATTAGAAGCTTGAAGAACTTGTCATATGTCCAAATTGACTAAACATGGATATCCTGATTAGAAATTGGAATAACTTCTTCAACATAATTCATATGATATTTATTTAAATTCATGGAGACTCTCCACTGATTAATAGTTCCAAATCAAGCTTCTTACATATCGATTCATCCTGGTTTGATTAGAAGCTTGAAGAACTTGCCATATGTCCGAACAGACTAAAGATGGATATCTTGATCAGAAAGTGGAATATCTTCTTCAACATAACTCCTATGATATTTATTCAACTTCATGGACACTCTCCACTGATTAATGGTTCCAAATCAATCTTCTTACATAATGATTCGTCCTGGATTGATTAGAAGCTTGAAGAACTTGCCATATGCCCAAATAGACTAAACATGGATATCCTGATTAGATAGTGGAATAACTTCTTAAACATAACTCCTATGATATTTATTCAACTTCATGGAGACTCTCCACTGATTAATGGTTCTAAATCAAGCTTCTTACATATTGATTCATCCTGTTTGATTAGAAGCTTGAAGAACTTCCCATATGCCCAAACAGGCTAAACGTAGATATATTGATTAGAAAGTAAAATAACTTCTTTAACATAACTCCTATCATATTTATTTAGATTCATGGACACTCTACACAGATTAATGGTTCCAAATCAAGCTTCTTTCATATTGATTCACATTGTTTGATTAGAAGATTGAAGAACTTGCCATATGTCCAAACTGGCTAAACATGGATATCTTGATTTGAAAGTGGAATAACTTCTTCAACATAACTCCTATGATATCTATTCAACTTCGTGGACACTCTACACTGATAAATAGTTCTAAATCAGCCTTTTTAAATATTGATTCATCGTGGTTTGATTAGAAGCTTGAAGAACTTGCCATATGTCCAAACTGACTAGACATGGATATGCTAACTAGAAATTGGAATAACTTTTTCAACATAACTCATATGATATTTATCCAATTCATGAAGACTCTCCATTGATTAATGGTTCCAAATCAAGCTTCTTACATATTGATTCATCCCTGTTTGATTAGAAGCTGGAAGAACTGGGCATATGTCCAAACTGACTAAACATGGATATCATGATTAGAAAGTGGAATAACTTCTTCAACATAACCCCTATGATATTTGTTCAACTTCATGGATATTATCCATTGATTAATGATTCCAAATCAAGCTTCTTACATATTGATTCTTCATGGTTTGATTAGAAGCTTGAAGAACTTGGCATATGTTCGAACAGACTAAACATGGATATCCTATTCAGAAAGTGGAATAACTTCTTCAACATAATTCATATTATATTCATTCAACTTCATGGACACTCTCCACTGATTAATGGTTCCAAATCAATCTTCTTACATAATGATTCATCCTAGTTTGATTAGAAGCTTGAAGAACTTATCATAAGTCCAAACTGACTAAACATGGATATCGTGATTAGAAAATGTAATAACTTCTTCAAAATAACTCATATGATATTTATTCAACTGTATGGACACTCTCCACTGATTAATAGTTCCAAATCAAGCTTCTTACATAATTATTCATCCCGGTCTGATTAGAAGCTTGAAGATCTTCCCATATGCCCAAACAGGCTATACATAGATATACTGATTAGAAAGTAAAATAACTTCTTTAACATAACTCCTATGATATTTATTCAGCTTCATGGACACTCTACACATATTAGTGGTTCCAAATCAAGATTCTTTCATATTGATTCATCATTGTTTGATTAGAAGATTGAAGAACTTGCCATATGTCCAAACATGCTAAACATGGATATCTTAATTAGAAAGTGGAATAACTTCTTCAACATAACTCCTATGATTTCTATTCAACTTCATGGACACTCTACAATGATTAATGGTTCCAAATCAGGCTTTTTACATATTGATTCATCCTGGTTTGATTAGAAGTTTGAAAATTTTGCCATTTGTCCAGACTGACTAAACATGGATATCCTAATTAGAAATTGGAATAACTTCTTCAACATAACTCCTATGATATTTATCCAACTTCATGGAGAGTCTCCACTTATTAATGGTTCCAAATCAAACTTCTTACATATTGATTCCTCCTGGTTTGATTAGAAGCTTGAAGAACTTGCCATATGTCCAAACTGACTAAACATGGATATCATGAATAGAAAGTGGAATAACTTCTTCAAATAACTCCTATGATATTTATTCAATTTCATGGAGACTCTCCATTGATTAATGGTTCCAAATCAAGCTTCTTACATATTAATTAATCCTTGTTTGATTAGAAGCTTGAAGAACTTGCCATATGTACGAACAGACTAAACATGGACATCCTAATCAGAAAGTGGAATAACTTTTTCAACATAATTCCTATGATATTTATTCAACTTCATGGACACTATCCACTTAATAATGGTTCCAAATCAATCTTCTTACATAATGATTCATCCTCGTTTGATTAGAAGCTTGAAGAACTTGCCATATGCCCAAATAGACTAAACGTGGATATCCTGATAAGAAAGTTGAATAACTTCTTAAACATATCTCCTATGATATTTATTCAACTTCATGGAGACTTTCCACTGATTAATGGTTCCAAATCAAGCTTCTTACATATCAATTCATTCTGGTTTTATTAGAACCTTAAAGAACTTGTCATATGTCCAAATTGACTAAACATTGATATCCTTATTAGAAAGTGGAATAACTTCTTCAACATAACTCATATGATATTTATCTAAATTCATGGAGACTCTCCACTGATTAGTTGTTCCAAATCAAGCTTCTTACATATCGATTCATCCTGGTTTTATTAGAAGCTTGAAGAACTTGTCATATGTCCGAACAGACTAAACATGAATATCTTGATCAGAAAGTGGAATATCTTCTTCAACATAACTCCTATGATATTTATTCAACTTCATGGACACTATCCACTGATTAATGGTTCCAAATCAAACTTCTTACATAATGATTCGTCCTGGTTTGATTAGAAGCTTGAAGAACTTGCCATATGCCCAAATAGACTAAACATGGATATCCTGATTAGATAGTGGAATAACTTCTTAAACATAACTCCTATGATATTTATTCAACTTCATGGAGACTCTCCACTGATTAATGGTTCTAAATCAAGCTTCTTACATATTGATTCATCATGTTTGATTAGAAGCTTGAAGAACTTCCCATATGCCCAAACAGGCTAAACGTAGATATATTGATTAGAAAGTAAAATAACTTCTTTAACATAATTCCTATCATATTTATTTACCTTCATGGACACTCTACACAGATTAATGGTTCCAAATCAAGCTTCTTTCATATTGATTCACATTGTTTGATTAGAAGATTGAAGAACTTGCCATATGTCCAAACAGGCTAAACATGGATATCTTGATTAGAAAGTGGAATAACTTCTTCAACATAACTCCTATGATATCTATTCAACTTCATGGACACTCTACACTGATTAATGGTTCTAAATCAGTCTTTTTACATATTGATTCATCCTGGTTTGATTAGAAGCTGGAAGAACTGGGCATATGTCCAAACTGACTAAACATGGATATCCTAATCAGAAAGTGAAATAACTTCTTCAACATAATTTATATTATATTTATTCAACTTCATGGACACTCTCCACTGATTAATGATTCCAAATCAATCTTCTTACATAATTATTCATCCTCGTTTGATTAGAAGCTTGAACAACTTGCCATATGCCCAAATAGACTAAACATGGATATCCTGATTAGAAAGTGGAATAACTTCTTAAACATAACTCCTATGATATTTATTCAACTTCATGGAGACTTTGCACTGATTAATGGTTCCAAATAATGCTTCTTACATATCGATTAATTCTTGTTTGATTAGAAGCTTGAAGAACTTGTCATATGTCCAAATTGACTAAACATGAATATTTTGATTAGAAAGTGGAATAACTTCTTCAACATAACTCCTATGATATTTATTTAAATTCATGGAGACTCTCCACTGATTAATAGTTCCAAATCAAGCTTCTTACATATTGATTCATCCTGGTTTGATTAGAAGCTTGAAGAACTTACCATATGTCCGAACAGACTAAACATGGATATCCTGATCAGAAAATGGAATATCTTGTTCAACATAAATCCTATGATATTTATTCAACTTCATGGACACTCTCCACTAATTAATGGTTTCAAATCAAGCTTCTTACATAATTATTCATCCTGGATTGATTAGAAGCTTGAAGAACTTGCCATATGTCCAAACAGGCTAAACATGGATATCCTGATTATATAGTGGAATAACTTCTTAAACATAACTCCTATGATATGTATTCAACTTCATGGAGACTCTCCACTGATTAATGTTTCCAAATCAAGCTTCTTACATATTGATTCATCCTGATTTGATTAGAAGCTTGAAGAACTTGCCATATGTCTGAACAGACTAAACATGGATATCCTTATTAGAAATTGGAATAACTTATTTAACATAATTCCTATGATATTTATTCAACTTCATGGAGACTCTCCATTGATTAACGGTTCCAAATCAGGCTTCTTACATATTGATTCATCCTGGTTTGACTAGAAGCTGGAAGAACTGGGCATATGTCCAAACTATTTAAACATGGATATCATGATTAGAAAGTGGAATAACTTCTTCAACATAACTCCTATGATATTTATTCAACTTCATGGAGACTCTCCATTGATTAAAGGTTCCAAATAAGGATTCTTACACATTGATTAATCCTGGTTTGATTAGAAGCTTGAAGAATTGCCATATTTCCAAACTGGCTAAACATGGATGTCCTGATTAGAAAGTGGAATATCTTCTTCAACATAACTCCAATGATATTTATTCAATTTCATGGAATCTCTCCACCGATTAATGGTTCCAAATCAAACTTCTTACATATTGATTCATCCGGGTTTGATTAGGAGCTTGAAGAACTTGCCATATGTTCAAACAGGCTAAACATGGATATATTGATTAGAAAGTGGAATAACTTCTTCAATATAACTCCTATGATATTTATTCAACTTCATGGACACTCTACACTGATTAATGGTTCCAAATCAGGCTTTTTACATATTGATTCATCCTGGTTTGATTATAAGCTTGAAGAACTTGCCATATGTCCAAACTGTCTAAACATGGATATCCTTACTAGAAATTGGAATAACTTCTTCAACATAACTCTTATGATATTTTTCCAAATACATGGAGACTCTCCACTGATTAATGGTTCCAAATCAATCTTCTTACATAATGATTCATCCTCGTTTGTTTAGAAGCTTGAAGATCTTGCCATATGCCCAAATAGACTAAACATGGATATCCTGATTAGATAGTGGAATAACTTCTTAAACATAACTCCTATTATATTTATCCAACTTCATGGAGACTCTCCACTGATTAATGGTTCCAAATCAAGCTTCTTACATTTTGGTTCATCCTGATTTGATTAGAATCTTGAAGAACTTGGCAAATGTCCAAACAGGCTGAACAAAGATATCATGATTAGAAATTGGAATAACTTCTTTAAAATAACTCATATGATATTTATTCAATTTCATGGACACTCTACACAGATTAATGTTTCCAAATCAAGCTTCTTTCATATTGATTCATCATTGTTTGATTAGAAGATTGAAGAACTTGCCATATGTCCAAACAGGCTAAACATGGATATCTTGATTAGAAAGTGGAATAACTTCTTCAACATAACTCTTGTGATATCTATTCAATGTCATGGACACTCTACACTGATTAATGGTTCCAAATCAGGCTTTTTACATATTTATTCATCCTGGTTTGATTAGCAACTTGAAGAACTTGCCATATGTCCAAACTGGCTAAACATGAATATCCTGATTAGAAAGTGGAATAACTTCTCAACATAACTCCTATGATATTTATCCAACTTCATGGAGACTCTCCACTGATTAATGGTTCCAAATCAAGCTTCGTACATATTGATTCATCCTGGTTTGATTAGAAGCTGGAAGAACTGGGCATATGTCCAAACTGATTAAACATGTATATCATGATTAGAAAGTGGAATAACTTCTTCAACATAACTCATATGATATTTATTCAACTTCATAGAGACTCTCCATTAATTAACGGTTCCAAATCAGGCTTCTTACATATTGATTAATCCTGGTTTGATTAGAAGCTTGAAGAATTGCCATATCTCCAAACTGGCTAAACATGGATGTTCTGATTAGAAAGTGGAATAACTTCTTCAACATAACTCTTATGATATTTATTCAATTTCATGGAGACTCTCCACCGATTAATGGTTCCAAATCAAGCTTGTTACATATTGATTCATCCGGGTTTGATTAGAAGCTTGAAGAACTTGCCATATGTCCAAACAGGCTAAACATGGATATCTTGATTAGAAAGTGGAATAACTTCTTCAATATAACTCCTATGATATTTATTCAACTTCATGGACACTCTACACTGATTAATGGTTCCAAATAAGGCTTTTTACATATTGATTCATCCTGGTTTGATTAGAAGCTTGAAGAACTTGCCATATGTCCAAACTGGCTAAACATGGATATCCAAAATAGAAAGTGGAATAACTTCTTCAACATAACTCCTATGATATTTATTCAACTTCAGGGAGACTCTACAATGATTAATGGTTCCAATTCAAGCTTTTTACATATCGATTCATCCTCGTTTGATTACAAGCTTGAAGAACTTGCCATATGTCCGAACAGACTAAACATGGATATCCTGATTAGAAAATGGACTATTTTGTTGAACATAACTCCTATGATATTTATTCAACTTCATGGACACTCTCCACTGATTAATGGTTTCAAATCAAGCTTCTTACATAATGATTCATCCTGAATTGATTAGAAGCTTGAAGAACTTGCCATATGTCCAAACAGGCTAAACATGGATATCCTGATTATATAGTGGAATAACTTCTTAAACATAACTCCTATGATATGTATTCAACTTCATGGAGACTCTCCACTGACTACTGGTTCCAAATCAAGCTTTTTACATATTGATTCATCTTGGTTTGATTAGAAGCTTGAAGAACTTGCCATATGTCCGACAGACTAAATATGGATATCCTTGTTAGAAAGTGGAATAAATTCTTCAACATAATTCCTATGATATTTATTCAACTTCATAGAGACTCTACATTGATTAACGGTTCCAAATCAGGCTTCCTACATATTGATTCATCCTGGTTTGATTAGAAGCTGGAAGAACTGGGCATATGTCTAAACTCACTAAACATGGATATCATGATTAGAAAGTGGAATAACTTCTTCAACATAACTCCTATGATATTTATTCAACTTCATGGAGACTCTCCATTGATTAAAGGTTCCAAATCAGGCTTCTTACATATTGATTAATCCTGGTTTGATTAGAAGCTTGAAGAATTGCCATATCTCCAAACTGGCTAAATATGGATGTCCTGATTAGAAAGTGGAATAACTTCTTCAACATAACTCCAATGATATTTATTCAATTTCATGGAAACTCTCCACCGATTAACGGTTCCAAATCAAACTTCTTACAGATTGGTTCATCCGGGTTGGATTAGAAGCTTGAAGAACTTGTCATATGTCCAAACAGGCTAAACATGAATATCTTGATTATAAAGTGGAATAACTTCTTCAATATAACTCCTATGATATTTATTCAACTTCATGGACACTCTACACTGATTAATGGTTCCAAATCAGGCTTTTTACATATTGATTCATTCTGGTTTGATTATAATTTTGAAGAACTTGCCATATGTCCAAACTGTCTAAACATGGATATCCTTACTAGAAATTGGAATAACTTCTTCAACATAACTCTTATGATATTTATCCAAATACATGGAGACTCTCCACTGATTAATGGTTTCAAATCAAGCTTCTTACATATTGATTCATCCTGGTTTGATTAGAAGCTGGAAGAACTGGCCATATGTCCAAACGGCCTAAACATGGATATCCTAATCAGATAGTGGAATAACTTCTTCAACATAATTCCTATGATATTTATTCAACTTCATGGACCCTATCCATTGATTAATGGTTCCAAATCAATCTTCTTACATAATGATTCATCCTCGTTTGATTAGAAGCTTGAAGATCTTGCCATATGCCCAAATAGACTAAACATGGATATCCTGATTAGAAAGTGGAATAAGTTCTTAAGCATAACTCCTATGATATTTATTCAACTTCATGGAGACTTTCCACTGATTAATGGTTCCAAACCAAGCTTCTTACATATCGATTAATTTTTGTTTGATTAGAAGCTTGAAGAACTTGCCATATGTCCAAATTGACTAAACATGGATATTCTGATTAGAAAGTGGAATAACTTCTTCAACATAACTCCTATGATATTTATTTAAATTCATGGAGACTCTCCACTGATTAATAGTTCCAAATCAAACTTCTTACATATCGATTCATCATGGTTTGATTAGAAGCTTGAAGAACTTGCCATATGTCCGAACAAACTAAACATGGATATCCTGATCAGAAATTTGAATAACTTCTTCAACATAACTCCTATGATATTTATTCAACCTCATGGAGACTCTCCATTGATTAACGGTTCCAAATCAGGCTTCTTGCATATTGATTAATCCTGGTTTGATTAGAAGCTTGAAGAATTGCAATATCTCCAAACTGGCTAAACATGGATGTTCTTATTAGAAAGTGGAATAACTTCTTCAACATAACTCTTATGATATTTATTCAATTTCATGGAGACTCTCAACCGATTAATGGTTCCAAATCAAGCTTCTTACATATTAATTCATCCGGGTTTGATTAGAAGCTTGAAGAACTTGTCATATGTCCAAACAGGCTAAACATGGATATCTTGATTAGAAAGTAGAATAACTTCTTCAATATAACTCCTATGATATTTATTCAACTTCATGGACACTCTACACTGATTAATGGTTCCAAATAAGGCTTTTTACATATTGATTCATCCTGGTTTGATTAGAAGCTTGAAGAACTTGCCATATGTTCAAACTGGCTAAACATAGATATCCTGATTAGAAATTTGAAATAACTTCTTCAACATAACTCCTATGATATTTATCCAACTACATGGAGACTCTCCACTGATTAATGGTTCCAAATCAAGCTTCTTACATATTTATTCATCCTGGTTTGATTAGAAGCTGGAAGAACTGGCCATATGTCCAAACTGACTAAACATGGATATCATGATTAGAAAGTGGAATAACTTCTTCAACATAACTCCTATGATATTTATTCAACTTCATGGAGAATCTCCATTGATTAATGTTTCAAAATCAAGCTTCTTACATATTGATTCATCCTGGTTTGATTAGAAGTTGGAAGAACTGGCCATATATCCAAACTGACTAAACATGGATATCATGATTAGAAAGTGGAATAACTTGTTCAACATAACTCCTATGATATTTATTCAACTTCATGGAGACTCTCCATTGATTAATGGTTCCAAATCAAGCTTCTTACATATTGATTTATCCTGGTTTGATTAGAAGCTTGAAGAACTTGCCATATGTCCGAAAAGACTAAACATGGATATCCTGATCAAAAAGTGGAATAACTTCTTCAACATAACTCCTATGATATTTATTCAACTTCATGGACACTCTCCACTGATTAATGGTTCCAAATCAAGCTTCTTACATAATAATTCATCCTGGTTTGATTAGAAGCTTGAAGAACTTGCCATATTCCCAAATACACTAAACATGGATATCCTCATTAGATAGTGGAATCACTTCTTCAACATAACTCCTATGATATTTATCCAACTTCATGCAGACTCTCCACTGATTAATGGTTCCAAATCAAGCTTCCTACATAATGATTCATCTTGGTTTGATTAGGAGTTGGAAGAACTGGGCATATGTCCAAACTTACTAAACATGGATATGTTGATTAGAAAGTGGAATAACTTCTTCAACATAACTCCTACGATATCTATTCAACTCCATTGACACTCTACACTGATTAATGGTTCCAAATTAGGCTTTTTACATATTGATTCATCCTGGTTTGATTAGAAGCTTGAAGAACTTGCCATATGTCCAAACTGGCTAAACATGGATATCCTGATTAGAAAGTCGAATAACTTCTTCAACAAAACTCCTATGATATTTATCCAACTTTATGGAGACTCTACAATGATTAATGGTTCCAAATCACGCTTCTTACATATTGATTCATCATGGTTTGATTAGAAGCTTGAAGAACTTGTCATATTTCAAAACAGACTAAACATGGTTATCCTGATTAGAAAGTGGAATAATTCTTCAACATAACTCCTATGATATTTATTCAACTTCATGGACACTCTCCATTGATTAGTGGTTCCAAATCAAGCTTCTTACATATTGATTCATCCTGGTTTGATTCGAAACTTTAAGAACTTGTCATATGTCTAAATAGGCTAAACATGGATATTATGATTAGAAAGTGGAATAACTTCTTAAACATAACTCCTATGATATTTATTCAACTTCATGGAGACTCGCCACTGACTAATAGTTCCAAATCAATCTTCTTACATATCGATTCAACATGGTTTGATTAGAAGCTTGAAGAACTTGTCATATATCTGAACAGACTAAACATGGATATCTTGATTAGAAAGTGGAATAACTTCTTCAACATAACTCCTATGATATCTATTCAACTTCATGGACACTCTACACTGATTAATGGTTCCAAATCAGGATTTTTACATATTATTTCATCCTGGTTTGATTAGAAGCTTGAAGAACTTGTCATATGTCCAAACTGGCTAAACATGGATATCCTAAATAGAAAGTGGAATAACTTCTTCAACATAACTCCTATGATATTTATTCAACTTCAGGGAGACTCTACAATGATTAATGGTTCCAAATCAAGCTTTTTACATATTGATTCATCCTCGTTTGATTACAAGCTTGAAGAACTTATCATATGTCCAAACTGACTAAACATGGATATCTTGATTAGAAAGTGAAATAACTTCCTCAAAATAACTCATATGATATTTATTCAACTGTATGGACACTCTCCACTGATTAATGGTTCCAAATGAAGCTTCTTACATATTGATTCATCCTGGTTTGATTAGAAGCTTGAAGAACTTCCCATATGCCCAAACAGGCTAAACATGGATATCCTGATAAGAAATGGAATAACTTCTTCAACATAACTCCTATGATATTTATACAGCTTCATGGACACTATACACAGATTAATGGTTCCAAATCGGGCTTCTTACATATTGATTCATCATTGTTTTATTAGAAGCTTGAAGAACTTGTCATATGTCCAATTTGGCCAAACATGGATATCCTAAATAGAAAGTGGAATAACTTCTTCAACATAACTCCTATGATATTTATTCAACTTCAGGGAGACTCTACAATGATTAATGGTTCCAAATCAAGCTTTTTACATATTGATTCATCCTCGTTTGATTACAAGCTTGAAGAACTTATCATATGTCCAAACTGACTAAACATGGATATCGTGATTAGAAAGTGAAATAACTTCCTCAAAATAACTCATATGATATTTATTCAACTGTATGGACACTCTCCACTGATTAATGGTTCCAAATGAAGCTTCTTACATATTGATTCATCCTGGTTTGATTAGAAGCTTGAAGAACTTCCCATATGCCCAAACAGGCTAAACATCGATATCCTGATAAGAAATGGAATAACTTCTTCAACATAACTCCTATGATATTTATACAGCTTCATGGACTCTATACACAGATTAATGGTTCCAAATCGGGCTTCTTACATATTGATTCATCATTGTTTTATTAGAAGCTTGAAGAACTTGTCATATGTCCAAATATGCCAAACATGGATATACTGATTAAAAGTGGAATAACTTCTTCAACATATATCTTATGATATGTATTCAACTTCATGGAGACTGTCCACTGATTAATGGTTCCAAATCAAACTTCTTACATATCAATTCATTTTGGTTCTATTAGAAGCTTGAAGAACTTGTCAAATGCCCAAATAGACAAAACATGGATATCCTGATTAAAAAGTGGAATAACTTCTTAAACATAACTCCTATAATATTTAATCAACTTCATGAAGACTTTCCACTGATTAATGGTTTCAAATCAAGCTTCTTACATATCGATTCATCATGGTTTGATTAGAAGCTTGGAGAACATGCCATATGTCCAAACATACTAAACATGGATATCCTGATTAGAAAGTGGAATAACTTCTTCAACATAACTCCTATGATATTTATTCAACTTCATGGACACTCTCCACTGATTAGTGGTTCCAAATCAATCTTCTTACATATTGATTCATCCTGGTTTGATTCGAATCTTGAAGAACTTGCCATATGTCCAAACAGGCTAAACATGGATGTCATGATTAGAAAGTGGAATAACTTCTTAAACATAACTCCTATGATATTTATTCAACTTCATGGAGACTCTCCACTTATTAATGGTTCCAAATCAAGCTTCTTACATTTTGGTTCATCCTGATTTGATTAGAATCTTGAAGAACTTGCCATATGTCCAAACAGGCCGAACAGGGATATCATGATTAGAAAGTGAAAAAACTTCTTTTAAATAACTTATATGATATTTATTAAGGTTCATGGACACTCTATACTGATTAAAGGTTCCAAATAAAGCTTCTTACATATTGATTCATCCCGGTTTGATTAGAAGCTTGAAGAACTTGTTATATGTCCAAATTGACTAAACATGGATATCATGATTACAAAGTGGAATAACTTCTTCAACATAACTAATATGATATTTATTCAACTTCATGGACACTCTCTACTGATTATTGGTTCTAAATCAATCTTCTTACATATTGATTCATTCTGGTTTGATTAGAAGCTTGAAGAACTTGTCATATGTCCAAACAGGCTAAACATGGATATCCTAATTAAAAAATGGAATAACTTCTTAAACATAACTCCTATGATATTTATTCAACTTCATGGACACTCTACACTGATTAATGGTTCCAAATCAAGCTTCTTACATATTGATTCATCCCGGTTTGATTACAAGCGTAAAGAACTTGTTATATGTGCAAACTGACTAAATTGGATATCATGATTAGAAAGTGGAATAACTTCTTCAACATAACTCTTATGATATCTATTCAACTTCATGGACACTCTACACTGATTAATGGTTCCAAATCAGGATTTTATACATATTGAGTCATCCTGGTTTGATTAGAAGTTTGAAGAACTTACCATATGTCCAAATTGACTAAACATGGATATCCTGATTAGAAAGTGGAATAACTTCTTCAACATAACTTCTTCAACATAACTCCTATGATATTTATTCAACTTGACTCTCCACTGATTAATGATTCCAAATCAAGCTTCTTACATATTGATTGATCATGGTTTGATTAGAAGCTTGAGGAACTTGCCATATGCCCAAACATGCGAAACATGGATAACCTGATTAGAAAGTGGAATAACTTCTTTTACATAACTCCTATGATATATATTAAAATTCATGGAAACTCTCCACTGATTAATGGTTCCAAATCTATCTTCTTACATATTGATTCATCCTGGTTTGATTAGAAGCCTGAAAAACTTGTCATATGTGCAAACTGGCTAAACTGGATATCATGATTAGAATGAGGAATAACTTTTTCAACATAACTCTATGATGTTTATTCAACTTCATGGAGATTATCCACTGATAAATATTTCCAAATCAAGCTTCTTACATTTTGTTTCATCTTGGTTTGATTAGAATTTTGAAGAACTTGTCACTTGTCCAAACAGGTTGAACAGGGATATCATGATTAGAAAGTGGAATAACTTCTTTAAAATAACTCATATGATATTTAGTCAACTTCATGAACATTCTACACTGATTAATGGTTCCAAATCAAGCCTCTTACATATTGATTCATCCTGGTTTGATTAGAAGCTTGAAGAACTTGCCATATGTCCAAACTGACTAAACATGGATATCCTGATTAGAAAGTGGAATAACTTCTTCAACATAACCCCTATGATATTTATTCAACTTCATGGATACTCTCCACGGATTAATGGTCCTACATCAAGTTTCTTACATATTGATTCATCATGGTTTGATTAGAAGCTTAAGGAACTTGCCACCATTTTCTGTCTCAAGTTCTTTACTTACCTTATATGACTATGTTTCCAGCTCTTGGATGATCTGCTCCTGCTTGCTGCAACTCTTTGGGTCAGGAATCTTTGTGGAAGGTTGTGTAGATGGTCTCACACTCTGGTCTTATGTAAACTTCTTGATTATTTGTTGTGCAATCCTTCTGAAATCATTTTGAAATTGTTGAATGTGCAAATAATCAAGTGTTACTTGTTGTTTCTGAGACTCCTTTATTGGATCACGACCATAGTAATCTCCTGTCACTTCTCTGGCATGTCTAGAACGTTCTCTTACTCCTAGTTGGTTCATCTTGCCACATTGGTCGTGCCTTTTCCTGCACAAAATCAGAATGGTTAAAAACTGATTTTTCTTTTCTTATCAAATTTTGTCTTTTTCCAGCAAACTCTTTGAGGAAGCATTGAATTGATCATGATGTGTGCTCCTCCTGTTAAGCTTTTCCAGTGACCTCCTAGATAGTATCCATTCCTCCTCATAACCAGATTCATCAATATCATATGAATCTCTTTTTCTATTAGACTTTTCTCTTCTTTTCAAGGCTGCTTTTGTTGTAGAGTTGAACTGGTTATAATGTAATTCCCTTTCAGAACGTCTCTTTGTGCCATTGCTTCCTCAAGACATGGCTTCATGTTAAGAAACTCAACAAGAAAAATTAGCACATATATGGATTTCTCCTCAACCAAGTTGGATTTCTCTTCAACTTTCATAAATCTTTTCAATTTGTTTTTTTGTTTTTAAATCTGGTTGGCCCTCTTGCAGATACAACAGATAGAAAGATAAGAGATTTATGAGAAAATTGCAGAGAAAACATATTCCACAAAGAAAAGAGAAGAAATCAAAAGTTTCAGAATCAAACCCAGATTTTGAGAATTTCAGAATCAAACCCAGATCAAAAGCCTTCAAATCTGCTCTGATACCACTTGATGAATCCCTTATGATGAGATCCTTTTTGTCCTTGATTCAATGAAGGATGATCTCCTGGTTTGAGAGAGAAATGGGTTGATTTTGATGATGATGATGGATGGATTGATTGGGTGATCTTCAGAAATGATATATGGACTGATCAGATCTTTTGTAGATGTGTCTATGATCAAGAGAATTAACTCTGTTTGTGATCAAAGACAAGTTTGCAACCAGCGAATGAACTCTTTAGCAATCAGTGTTCAAAGATGAACAAGGATTCACAAGTTTAGAGAGAATTTTGAAAAAAAGAGTGAATAATGTTTTTAAAACAAAAAAAAAGAGTTTAAGTAGAGAAGAATGAAATCGAAAAAGTCCTAAAATTGTAGAGAAAAAAAAAAAACTTAATTAAAACTAAAATTGTCTTGGAAACTAAATATTAATTATTTTTGCTGATTTCTTGACTTGATTTTCGTGGCTGGCCATTCAGAAGAAGAGAATGGATCCACAACTTGTGTATCTGATCTTCTTTTGGACTGAGAAAATTTCCCAAGTCATCCATGAGCTGATCCACATCTTTTCCATCTTGTTTGCCATGACTTTCACAGAAAAAATAAGCTCATTATGCTCCATTCCAGCCTCTGGTTCATCTTCAAGCTTTCCATTCAGCCATCCCGGTTTATCGTTTGTCGCATACTCATCTTGCTTAACCATGGTTGCATCAGTCTTTGTGCCTTAGAACCAGTGTGGTTGGACACAAAGAACTCTGGATTGTGGCCTAACTGGTGCAGCAATCACTACAAGACTTGCGCACACATCAAAATTATAGAACTTAGCTTGACCACTTCATAGACCCGGTTTGTGTCTCCCCCTCTCAACTGACTTCACATACATCTTAGAAAGGCTAAGAAACGACCTGATCATCTTCAGTGAGGCTCAAGCAATGGTACATGATACATTATCCCAAAGGTGCATCAGTTCTTATCAAGTAACATCACAATTCAATCCAAACACTTTAATTATCATCTCAAGACTTATAAAGATATGATGAGTGTAATGAATTGAACTGAGTTTAAGACACTTCCCTTTTGTTTTGGTGAGGAGTGGCTGGATTAGAAAGCCACTTGAATCCCCCACTTCACCATGGACTTGCAACCTCTACGGGTCCTCTAGCTTCAATTTCAATAACTTCACAATGCATTCCTACTGGGCCATTGTAACCACTTCATGGCAGCACCAACCTGTTGGATGGAAGAGTGAATCTATCAGCTTCTCTTCAACTACCTCACTATAGAAGCCACATTGAGAGAGCCTTCTTGAATCACTCAGCCAAGACTGCTTTGAACAGCCTCTTGACTAGGCATGCCACTGCCTAGACCCGGGTTGATGATCCTTTGTTGAAGTCCTTGCAATGACTTGATAGTAGACCATGAAACTTGCTCATTAACACTCCCCCTCAAGCTTAACTCTGAGAATATATGAGGAGCTAAGCTTGTGCAAGGTGTAAGCAATTTCATGGCTTTTAGACCACCGGTCTTCATAGACTTTGGTGATATTCTTGGTCTTATGAGCTTACTCTCTTCCTTATACCAGGAACTTGGGTGTTTGAATCCCCATAGAGAGTACTCACAGCACAAACTCTCATTGCATAATGACTAGCTACACTTCTTGTAGACTAAGGACTAAACATGTCCAATGGTATCATGCAATGGCACTAGACATTTTTGTTTAAACACCTCTCTTCCTTGTGAGTTTACTCTCTTCCTTACATCAGGAACTAGGGTGTTTGAATCACCAGAGAGAGTACCTCACAAGACAACCTCTCATTGCATAATCAATCACACTACACTTCCTGTAGACTGAGGACTAACATGTCCACTGATGATATTCAATGGAAACAAACCATAGTCTCTACACTCTTGGTTGTTGGTGAGTCACTGTATCACTCTGTATGTACCTAACACCACCACAACTCAACTGGAAGAAAAGAAATTAGACCCAATTCTTTTGTTGCATCAGATGGCTATTTCAACCCAAAAAGAGATCAAATACACAAGTTAAGGATCCAATATGTCTTGCTTATGGTTCAGCCACGAAATTCAAGTCCAAGAACAAAGGGGATCAATTGTTTGCTTGGTTTATTCTGAACCAGAGATAAAAAGACCCAAATCAAGTTGGAAATCAAGTCAAACCAAGTCAACTCTTCACTTATTCAGTCTTTGGACTTGCAAAAGATATTTTCTCTTTTATTTTTCTTATTTTCGAAACTCTCTTGTCTTTTGGACTTTTCATTTTTATTCTTTTGTTACTTATACTATCCTTTTGTTTCAAAAACAATTATTCATTTTTTTAAATCAAAATTCTCTCTAAACTTGTGAATCCTTTGTTCATCTATGAACACTGATTGCTAAAGAGTTCATCTCTGATTGCAAACTTTTCTTTGATCACAAACAGAATTCATTCTTTTGATAACAGACACATCTGCACAAGATCTAATCATCATCAAAATCAACCCATTTCTCTCTCAAACTAGAAGATCATCCTACATAGAATTTGGGACAAAAAAGATCTCATCATAAGGGATTCATCAACACTACAACCATGAGACCGCCGAGTATTGCACTGACACCAGATGATTGTGGAGTCTATTGAGTTCAAGAGGGACGTGCTCGCTCCAAAAATGAGAGAATCATTGATGCATGATAGTAAGATATAGCAGACATTCTCGCTATAGCTTCAAGTGTAGGAGGTCATCACCTGAGTTTAACCCAGTATGAACGACCCTTCCAGAGGGACATCACCAATCCAAGAACCAATGTTGACCCCTATTACCAGCCTCTCTCAGCAGCTACAAAAAAGACTATGTTCAAGACATGATGGATCATCTTCTTGAAGCCCATGTTAAAATCATGGATTGTTTCTACAAAAATTGGATGCTACTTACACTGAGCTAATCAACATCATTGGTTGGGTGTGCGAACGCCTAGAAAGACTGCAATTCCAAGTGAACTGGATTAATACTACTGCAACGATGAATGAGCGGAGGAAAAGGAATAGTGATAAGGATTTGAGGAGACAAGTAGAGCTGCTGGAAATTAGAACATATCAGATAGTGCTACTCTTAGAAGGCAGCTGTAGCACAGAGCAAGAGGGGATGATGCAATATGAAGCTTTGTAGTCTGTTGGTTCGAAATGTTTGAGGAGGATGTTGAGACTTGTTCTCCAACTGGTTCTCCATCTGCCACTACTACCATAACGCCAAGATAAAGAATATAAACAAGAGCTGAGTAAGAGGCAATCCAATATTAGGTACTTTTCATTTTTACAGACCAAAAAATACAAATTTCATAAGTATAGGACCATCATCAATCGATGGTTAGCCATCGTCGATGGACGCCACACGCAGAGCGTCGAGAGGCACTTCACTGCATCGCTCGACGCTCCCGCCGGACTTTGTTACATTTTTACAGTTTTTCTTTATTTCCTGAACCAATCTCATGTTGTATAACACTGGAACAGTGTTATTTAAGTCTATGAGAGGTAGTTACTGACATTGTGATTTGTTTTTAGTGTAAAATCAAATCTAGTCATTTTATTGAGTCAAAATCTAGTCAGTTGGGGATGAGGAAATTTTTTATTGGAACCAACTACCTAACCAATCTCTAGCACCATTCCTTGATTTGCTGATTGCAGGGTGTGTTGAATGGAAACACCAAAGTGGATCTACTTGCAGTAACATCTATGCTTTCCGAGACCGTCTGAAGCAACCAAAGCTGGCCTCCAGGCTTAAATTACTCAATTTGCTTGTCTTTGGACTTGGTATACATTGGATCAGACTCCTCCTGCCAGTCTATAAGGTAAATTTTATGTGTGCTTCTGGTTCCCCCCCCCCTCTCTCCTCTCTTCAGCATATAGAAAAAAATTAAGATGATTCCTTGAGATACAGAGGAGTAGAAAAATTTTGTGCGACCCCATTATTCTAATTCAAAGGGATGATCACACAAAGTTG